>JAJOOE010003004.1:0-20632 GCA_036250405.1 Solanum raphanifolium | reverse complement strand
CAAAATAAATTAATTTTTTCAACAAAAAAATGTAATTTGAAGTTGGAAGAAAGTTTTGGAAAATGTTTTCCATAAGTTTTGAAGGGAAGCCATTTTCCTTAAATTTGAGGAAAATGAGTTGATTTGGAAAACATTTTCCAAAACATTTAACCCAACCAAACATGAGAAGATTGGAAAACATTTTCTTCATACCAAACACACCCTATATGCAAACGCCTTTAGGATAATATCTTTTGCTTATGTAACGAATAAGAAAATAAATAAGAAACTCACTTATTTCCCAAAAAAAACATTTTCCAAAAAAATATTTTCCTTCATGCTAAACAAACCCTTAGTTAGCTTATGTTGCCACACCTGCCTTTTTGTGAAGTTGAGATTTTAACTTGTCTTCTACAGTATAATGGAAGGGGAGGAGTCATTGCAAAAATTCTCTCCTGAAATTATGGTACAGGATCGGAGCTCTAAAGCTGCTGTCCATTTGCTGCCTCACATTATCCTATGTCACGGTTCTTCAGATAGCTCCATTCCATCGGATTCAAGGTCTGAACTCCTTCTGAAGGGCAATGATGACCCACCACTTCTACTTTAATGGATTACATAAAGAATGGCTATCGCATTTGAGTGCGACCTTGTATAATAACATGTTGAACTTGCTCGTACTCTGCAGCAAAGCATTTGTAGATACACTTCACAGAGTGGGAGTTCAAGCTGAATTGATTTTGTATGATGGAAAAACTCACCTGGATTTATTCATTCATGTATGCACACTCTTCGTTCATTTTTATGTAGTCTACTTATCGTGGTAGTATTTTTCTGAAATCATTAGGGAAAAGATGAAATTTCAGTGTCTTGCTGAAAATCAATTGATCTTGAACTGCAGGATCCTCTAAGAGGTGGTAAAGATGACCTTTTTGACTGTATAGTAGCATATATACATGCTAACGACAAAGAAGCTCTTGCTAAGGATGCTATGGCACCTCCAAGAAAGCGGCTTGCTCCAGAAATCTTAATAAAGTTAGCTCGCAGGATCAGCCCTTTCTAAGACTGCAGCATTTGATGGTCACCTAACTCTGCAGCATATTGTTTTATCCCTCCCAGTTCATTCTAGGTCCTACATGATGTTGAAATAAAGCTGTTGCTAATCTTCAATTATTGTACCCTGGAAGCTGTTGCTATCCATCCCTCTTGTGTTCATAATGTCTTAATGTGACACTGTATATATTCAAATTGCTATTGCATGACATTGTACAAATAATCGATCGAGCCATCTCTCAGTTTTAAATTATTTGTGTTCAGCTATGAGTCATTTTGAAGATCTGCCTCAAGAAACTGAAAATAGTGGAGTGACAACCACTACTAACAAAAAGCTATCTTATGCTGGCACAGTACAATTGATTAAATCAGTGATATTTGAAATCTAATTCTGTTGAATACAAATGTTCATTAACTCAGCAAAGATGATGAAGTCAATTCAAAGTTACTGTAGAAGCTTTACCTGGCCAAGCATAAATGAAATCACCAAGAAATCTTTGGTCTGATGGAGTAGAGTGTGCCTTCCAACATATGGGAAGTTGAAATTCTGGATATCTAATAGGATATGGAGAGGAGGGTAACCATCCTTACAAGTGACTTTCTATATCCTTATCCTTACTCTAGTTAAGATTATATGTATTGGAGTTGTCTTGGAATTTCATGTGAGCAACAGATTGAGTTTAAAATCAGTTGGTTTTGTAAATATTTACTTGCTAAATAATGAAAGTTTGATACTCCTCAACTGTTCACTTTTGATACGGTACACACTTTAAGAAACAATAAATAATAACAATAATGTTACTATATTATCCTTTGAATATATTAAATTTAATGCTTTGAGAAATGTATGAGATATTGAATAGTATTTAATAACAAGGATAAAATAGACACTGTTTTATTTAAAAAATGAATTTAGACTAGTTTTAGAGTCGCCACTTAATTTTTTAAAGTAAAATTAAGAAAACTGTTGTTTTCAAAAGACTAAAACAGGAAATCTAATGAAAACTTTAAAAGGGGTTCAAGGATCTTATTAGTGTTTTAGGAAGAATTTTAAAGCATCTAAAACACCCGCTAATGAGGATATCCGGCAATTAAATATTTGGCTAAGATAGTTTAACTTAATTTGAATTGCAAAATTGAACTATTTTATAGTTAAGACCATTTTAAAGGGGAGAAGGAGAAGTGTTGTGATATTATCTAAGTTAAACACTTTGATAGATTATGTTTCAATATTATAGGAAGTGAGTATTTAATTAGTTAACTTTTAGAAGATTAGTTCAAAATGGCTATTTGTCGGAAAATTGAATCGTGATAAACTCAAGATTAATAGCAGGTATTGACAAGTAAACAAACACAAATAAGAAAGGAGGAAAAGAGATTTGAGCCCAAGTTTGACTTTTCTTTCTGCCTGGACCAATACTTGGACCCATTTGAGTTACATGCACCTGTCCTAGTCTAGTATATATAAGACATTATCTTTTGGGCCTCAGGCCCAATGTCCCTTCGCCTGTCCTAAACTCTAGCAAAATATTAATGAGAGTGACAAGGGCTTAGGCCCAAAGTAATAAAATACAACTTGTAAAATAAGGAGTGGGCCTTTTAAGCCCCCCTTTTTTTCATTTTTTCGATCTGCTGCACATTCTTTCAACTCCGAGACCTGTTCGTCGAATTAATAGCCGGCTGACTCAAAAAGCGGGAATTTGAGCCTTTATGGCTCTCCCGAAATGCAAGAAAGAAGGTAGGAGTTCGTAGTGAACCCAGACGGATTTCACATGCAACAAAAGATAAATGGATTAGTAAGTAACTTGTTCAAGACAATATTAAGAGTCTTACTTCAAACAGATGCTAAATTTCCATAAGAACAAAAGAGGAAAGAATTCTATAGTGATCAAATAAAAATGTGCCAGTGGCATGTTCATCATTACCCATATGAGACCAAAACAAAGTGCATGATTATTCTACATAATCACAATAGGAAAAAACAAAGATAAGGCTTGATCTCTCATTCAACACAAAAGTTAATTAATTAAAAGAGAAATCTGTGATCAAACAGTGGCTATTTAAAATTATGACCAACACAAATCACATATACAATAATTAAACTAACATGGCAAATAGTAATACTATGATAAAGAAGAAAGAAAATTCATAAATGGCACTCCTAATTTTGATGGAAAAACAAGAATCTAAACTCTTTACAACTTAATGAGTATTTAATGTATCCACAAATAGTTAACTAAAGGGTCAAGGCATCTAGTGCAGTAATACACCATACGATCCAATCATATATGCACTTGTTATTCTATCTCAAGTATAATTAACCATAGCAACATGTTCTCACAAATAAATAAATAAAAAATTTAAGAAAATAGCAAGCTAGAAGGTGTCTGTAACAAATCTAGAGCTAAACAAAATCACCCCTTGGGCAAAGACTACGAGAAAAATAACTATGTTGGTAGAATAGTGATTCTAGAATTTTTCTAAGGTGAGATGATTACTGAAACAAGCTTGGAGAGATGCCAAGGCAAGAAAGGATAATAGCTTGAGATTCGAGAAAGTATTTAACCGAAGAACATGAACAATAGAACCAAAAAATGCTAATGAACGAACTAGGCATCATGGCAATGGTATTCAACAGAGAATCCGAGCAAAAAGCATACTTGAGGGATGTCAATAGCACAAACAAGAAGCTGTGAAATTATTATTTGCAACAATAAGCATAAATGTTGATAAACACTTAAACAAGCAATAAATTCTTACACACAGATGAACAACCGGGAGACAAACTAGGCATGCTAATCAGGTTCGATAATACTAACACTGATCAGAAAATAACGGAGCACTGAAAACTTTCAGACATATTTCTATGGAACAGTAGACGAGATTTCGACACAAACAGAGAATTTAGCTAAAACAAACATCAAATTTATCCAATTATAACATGAAGAACACCAAGACACAATCGAGAAGAAGCAGGAACAAGAAGCGCAACAACTAAATGTCCAACGAAATAGAGTTTAAGGAAAGATTTTTACCTCTTTTCGGGCAGCGAACGAGGACAATAACAAGCAGGGAGATGACGACCTCTACCACCAAAGCGAGGTTACGAGAACTCTCTGTGAATGAGCAAGGAAACCACACTATCGTCTCACTATCTCTGTTTCGAATGCGCTTGGTATGTATTTTTTTTCACTATTTTTTGCTTAAGTTGTTGTAAGTATTCTTTTCTCTAAAAGTTTGCCAACTGAAAAAAAAATCCTCCCCACACAATTTTATAGATGGGAAATTAGGGTTCCAATCTTGGGGGGAAACAGACGAGAATTCGGATAAAATGGCCCATTTCGAATTTCAAAACTCCAAAAACTCTTTCACCAATTTAGGGAAACATCATTTTTCTGAAATTTTCAACCCATTCTGGAAGAGGAAAGGGCGAAACGCGTGCCTGCTGCCTACTGCCGCGACAGTACAAGTTGAGAGGGACGTGAGGAAGAAGACAACGGAATCGTACTGCTCCTGCGATTTCCGTGTATTGACGCCGTGAGCTGCTGGAAATAGCGTCGTTGTTTAACGTTGGAAGGCTGGAATCGTTCTGGGTTTCTCTCGTGGAACTGATTTGGGTCGTTTGGTATTGTATTGAGAGAATGGGTTGGGCCGGGTTAAAGGGGAAATTGGGCTTGGTTTGGAATTGTTGTGCCTATGGTGTTGCTGGAAATGGTTAATGGGAAAGAAAATGGGCCTGGGTTGTTGAAAAGTTGAAGAAAGGCCCCAATTCTTGATCCTTTTAAATGGGTTAGGGATAGAATTAGATTGGTTAGATTTCGGAATTTAAGCAATAGCTAAACTTAGTTAAATTAACAAATTCAGCTAAAACCTAAATAAGACGAATTAATGTTAATTAATTAACGAGCTTCTTAATCTTAATGAAATAAAATAATTAACTTAATTGTGAACTAACGATTTAAAATTTTAACCAAAACTTAAACTAAATTAATTTAATAAAATACTTACTGAAATTAAAATCTTTTTGAGATGATTTTCGAAATGCTTAAAATACGATAATTATATACAAAATTGTATAAAATATATATATTACTAAAGAATTATAAGGATGCTAAAATTACTTGAAATTAACCTAAGAAAAATATTTTGAACTTTATAAAAACAAATTATTTCAAATCATTTGGAATTTAAGGAGCTCGTGAATTAATTCCTATCGGGGAGGGTCAAAATTGGGGTGTCAACAGACACAAAATGATAAATTATCTCTTAATTTTTTAAACTAGACAAGTATTATTGGACAACTATTTTTAGTATAGTGAACCAATAAAAATGAATGAATGGAATAATAGTTATTCATAAATAAATAAAAATAGGAGACATAATACGTATTGGCTTCATATTGCAAAACTAAGAAATCAAAATGTAATACTTACTTATTATTAGTTTTTTACTATCAACTAATCCAAATGGACTCCATATTGCGAGATCTAATCAAAGGAAACACAAACTATTAAAGAAAACAACAACATCAATTGATCAAAAAAAAAAGAAAACAAGATCTCTCTTATCGAAAATATTATATGTAAATAAAATTACACACCCTTGCCATAAAGCAATTAATCCAATAGATTATTCAGCATTTCCCCAACATTATTCAATTTGTACCAAAAAAAAAAAATCAATGTGGAGCTGAGGTGGATGTCGTGGGAACTGTCTTCCCTGTGAAAGTCAAATGAGGTTAAAGTACATTTCCATCCTAATTGTGGACTTTAATTAAGAAGAGATCTAGAACTGGGCAAATCTAAAACCCTAGCTCTGCCAATCCGACGATCATCACATTATTTGAACTAGCTACAGATTTCGCATTATTGAGGAGGCTACTAATTTTGAGGATTCATCAATGGCGGTGCCGGTGGTGAGGTTTCCGATTTTCCTATTGGTGAGAGTAATCGGAATTGCGGTGGCAGCGTTGGTGTTGATTTGGAATGTCCATTACAGAGGAGGTTTAGCACTCATCTCTGACAACAAAGCTCTCATCTTTAACGTAAGCTTCCTTCAATTTTCCTGTTTCGCCTAATTTTGTTTACCCCGCACCGTGTTTGCACTGAGCAATAATGGCAACTTAAGATATTGCTTTGCAGTAAAAAACACATATCATGCACTAATTGTTTTGGTGCGAACGTGAGTTTTCTGTCCAACTGCAGCGGTTGCTGTTTCAGCTCAATCTATCCAGATATAGTCGAAATATTAGAGATAAGTGTATTATAGTGGTATGGAACACCCATGGACTTCAAGAGCCCGGATCCCTCTATGGTTTAGCATGTCTTGAACTTTCCAATGGAAATCGGATTGTCTTTGTAGCTTAACATTGCTTGTGATGATTGCCCTATTACGTTTTCCTATTCGTAGACAAATTATTGGGTATTGGATGAATTGGCCTGAATAGAACATACTGTTGATAGTGTGGATTCATATTGTTGATCCCGTCTAGTTTGGGATTGAGGGTGTATTTGATGGATTGATCAGTTATCACACAGCTCAAAAGTATTGGATTATGGATAGGAAGTGATTATTGTGATGACGGTCATTTGAATTTCCATATTGGGATCAAGGTTGCTTTATATACTTGGTCCTTCGTTGGGGAAACTGCTATATCATGAGCGGTTCTCTTATCTTTACCACATGTTTCCTTTAAAGGGACTGGGTAGCAAATGATGCTTTAGTGATAGCTCTTGTAATTGCTGCTTCTCCCAGTTGGTGAACTTGATTTGTGTCATGTTTGAGGAAGAGACTTAGGATGACTCATTTCGTGTAGGATATGCCTAACAAGAAAATTCAATCCCATCACTTCTAATTTTTTGCATTTTCTACCACAAATAGCACATCTGCTACTAATAAGTGTCGAGATCTATTTCTTACTTTTCCTTTGTTGTACTGTGATTCAAGTTTCAGAGCCTTTCGGAGACTGAAGCAAACTCTATCTTATTTGTGCTTTCCATGTTGTCTCATGCAGGTTCATCCTGTTTTAATGGTAATCGGCCTTGTCCTTCTAAATGGTGAAGGTAAATATTAAGACTATAAGTCAAACTACCTTATTATAAAACAGATTAAGACTACCAGTCACATTAATTTTAATCATTGTTGCTGAGAGAGGATATAAATAGAGACTAAATGGCTCCCTACCATGCCACTTTTTTTTGCTGTATAGCTAAAACTTATGCATAATGACTCATTTCAAAGAGTTACTTTTGTCACAAGTCATTGATAGAATTCTCGTGTATTGTTGTTTCATCCATATATTGCTAGATGAATGTAAATGGTTTTCTGTTTTCTCCTTAGCTTTGTGAGCAAGAAAGACCACGAAAAAAGAATTTAAATGTGAGAAATGTAATTGTAATTGTTAAATAACCTTTCATCCTTTAGATGAAAAATGACAAAAGAACAGAGAATATATCCATTACTTCCTTTCAACTCCACCATCTCACACCATGGAAAATTATCTATACTTGTTTCTTTGATAATTTATATATATACTTAGAAGTGTTGCCTAATTTGATAAGAAAGAGGTGTGATGATGAGGTTATTGAATAATCTCGTTAATCTGATAATAGCTGAGGAAAATCTCTCTATCCATTCTTAATCTACTGAGCACTTCTCTTCTTTAGAAGAAATAAATAAAAATAAATATATATATATATGCACACACACACATACACACTTAAAAGTAAGTATACACCCAATAAATAAACAATATGATAGAAATATCATCACCAGCTTGCTCTTTATTATTTGTAGTCTTTTTATTGTTTCTATCAGTATTTTCGTTTACATCGATTTCCTGGAGAATCTTGTTCACCAACTTAACTCCTTTTGTGGCAATGATGGAGAAACATGGAGGACTATGGAAAATATAGGTGGTCATTTGGGGCATCTAGTGCACATGTAGGAAATCAACCCTAGAAGAGATGTGTTTGAGGCATTATTCATTTATGGGATTATAAGAATAACGTGTTCCGCTTCTCGGATTGTGAACTGACCCCAACTCTGGAAGAAATTGCAGGCTTTATGGGGATATGATCAAGTCTTTGGGGCTCTGATCTCAGTAACAAAAGACCTATTGTCCCTAAAAAGATTGATGGAAACAAGTTTCCGGACTATTTGAAAATCAATCAAATGAAGAAATAGAGTTTGAGAAACAAATGGATTTCTCAAAATTTTTTGTTTAAGAGGTATGGTCAGAAATGAAGGATTAGAAAAGTATCATGGCCAACTTAGCAATAATGGGGATCCAGAAAAATGGAGAGTGCATAGGCTCTTTGCTTTCATGGTTGCAATTTTTAAGCTTATTGTTTTTCCAGTACCGGATGAACATATTTATATTTGTCTGTGTGGAGTAGTAAGGGCATTAACAACAATGGATAACCCCACCCTTATACCCGTGATTCTAGGAGACATGTTTTGTGCATTGACACAGTGTAGAAAGAGTGCTACCTACTTTGAAAGGTGTAATATCTTATATTACAAATATTGTTCTTGGAACACTTGTATCTTTAGACTTGCACCAAAATTCACTGTTGACTGGTTCAAATTTATTCCTAGTCACAAAGGAAGGGTCGAGGAATGTGGTCTTCCAGAAGGGGTCCAAAGTCTAGGAGAAAAAAGAATTTGCATTGACTGATGATTAGATTATCTGGAATTACTGCTAGTTCCTAGCGAAAGAAGTCATTTGCATGTCCTCGCATAGTCCGTTTCTTGTATTGATTGGACTCTGAGGTGTCCAACCTTATGCCCCACTTCGAGTAATGCACCAACTGGGTCGAATCTAAGAAGTCCTTCTGGAGGAAAACATGAGCTGATTTATGTATGACACTCCCCCATGCTTTCTCTTTGACAACGATGAAATATCGAAAAAATTTGCATGTGAGCATAGTTTCTGAGTTAGGAGAAATGGTGGTAGAGCAGGATATTGGAAGGGTTGGTCCCTAAGTACCTCTCATGGTTTCATGACACTTTTGTTATCCAGAGAAGTCCCTGAAGAATCCAACAAGAACATAAGAGACCAACAAATTATATTACGATTAAAACAGAGTTGGAGCGCGCTAAAGCTACCATAGCCCAACAACAAGTCTAGATTCAATTGAGAAAGGATGTTCATTTGACTCTTCAAGAAGTGGAAGGAGATTTGAGGCGGGCTGAGGAAAAGATAGTCCAATTGGAGGAGTAATTGGAAAGCAGGATTAGTTTGGCTCGACAGACTAAAAGTGAACAAAATCCTGAGATTCTCCGGTTGAAAAGGGTCCTGTTTGCCACCAGCGAGACCATGCACCGCCAACAGGCTGAGTTCAAACAACATAATGAGCAGTTCGAAAAGGAAAGAGTGTCGAGTCCCACTAGGTCAAATGCATATGACTCAAACAAAACATAGCCTACTTGGGATAATCATTGCTTATGGCTTGTTTTGCTATCTTTAACATCCTAAATGGGAAAGTATCTACATTGTCTTACTCGAGCGAACAACTTGAACTCGGGATGGTCAGCTTACTGGTAGCAAGACTTTTTCGGCTTCACTGGTGGTCCAACCCCACTTAACATGTGTGACTTTAATTCTGAGCCTAGAACATAACCGGCAGAAATTTTTTGTAGAGCGTGTCTTCACACATAATGAACAGTGGTGAATGTGTTGAGAGTCTCAGGATGGTGTGCGAGAGAAGACAATTGCTATATACAATCACACAATATCAAAGCTGTAAAAAGCAACAAAGACCATATTAGGCAATAAACACAATATGTATCCAAGTAACTAGTAAAGTCAAATATAAATCAATAAACATGCTCGAATTCTAGTTAGGTTTCCTAGCGAAGTCATTAGAGCTGTCACACCCCTTTTTGCACACATTGAAGCTTGAAGGTTTTTTTTTAAGGTGGCTGGTGGTGGGGAGAAAGAGAGGAAGAGAAGGAAGAAGACGGAGAATAATGGAGGTCAAAAATACGATTTTTGAGATGTTTTCTGCTTGATAGAGATGTCAAATGAGGGTCATTGGATGAAAAGAGGATAGAGGGATGAGATTGAGTTCTACCCATTTAACCAAAACTATGTAGTTTTGAGCCACGGTTTACTAGACCAGGTTGGGTTTGATTGGGTTGGCGGAATTGGATCCAAATTGGCCCAATTAAACTACAATTGAGTCTTTTTGGCACCTTTTAAATTTAATATATATAAAAAATACTCTTAAAAAATGCATAAATAAGAAAAGATAAAATAAAATAAAATAAAAGGGTAAACTAAAAGATGCGTGCCAATAAGAGAAACATAATACTTTTTTGGGAGTAATTAAAAACGTCAAAAATAAGGTGTTCAGATAAAGTAGTTACATTTTCAGTTCTTGCATCCTAATCAGAATAATTCAGCATAGCTTATGTATCTCTTGTGTCGTGGATTATGTTAATCTCCAAATTTGGTGTGGATTGCTCCAGCAATGCTGGCGTACAAGACAGTCTCAGGAACAAAGAGCTTCCGGAAATCAGTTCATCTTGTCCTACAGTTCTTGGCTTTCTTTTTGAGTCTAATCGGTCTATGGGCTGCTTGGAAGTTTCATAATGACAAAGGAATCGACAACTTTTACAGTCTTCACTCATGGTTGGGCTTATTTTGCCTTTTTCTATTTGGTGTCCAGGTACTTCTCTTAATTCTCCTATGCTACTCTTTTTTTGTATCCCTTTTCCTGTTCTTTTGCAGCGTCCTTATTACTATATGTAATAGTGCATAATTTAGTTTTTTGCAATAACTTCTGGACAGTGGGCTGTTGGATTTGCAACTTTCTGGTATCCAGGTGGTTCAAGGAACAGCAGAGCGACTCTTCTACCATGGCATGTCTTTTTTGGCATCTATATATATGCCCTTGCCATTGCCACCTGTGCTACTGGCTTCTTAGAGAAAGCTACATTCCTTCAAGCAAGCCACATAATCTCACGCTACTCCACCGAGGCATTGCTAGTGAACTGTTTGGGTGTCTTGATTGTTGTTTTGGGTGGATTGGTTATTCTCGCTGTCGTCTCTCCAATGAATGGAAGAAGTGACATTATAAGAGGACCAGCAGAATAAACACTAGTCGATGCGTATTTGAAACTTCAATTTTGAGAGAGGTTATATCAAACTTCATGTATGGAAGGGTTTAATTTTATTTGATAAAAAAGAGATGTAAGAAAATGTTTATTAAGCTCAAAATATATGATCAGGTAACATTATGAAGTAGTGCATTTTCTCAAGTTGATGATCAATACTTATTCTCTAATTCATATCATTTATGACAATTCTTCTACACATCAAAGTGGGGATTTGTGGAAAAAAAACTCAGGCTGTAAAAATGTACTCATGCTTTGTTTACACCAAATCAATAGATGCATGTCATATATTTACGACTCCGCGTGGAGAAATGCGAAGGTGACTATCTTTGTTGATTTCATATGATTTTTTTGTTACAATCACAATGTGATTGATTTGTTACCTCTGAGAAATACATTTCAGAAACTACCCTGAGAAGCCTCAAATTGCACTCTCATGGCAACACAATTAATAATAAAAATCCTAAAACCTTACAAAACCATAATAAATTAAAATTATATTCCAAAATGGATGCAAGAAACTGAGAGGTGTAAAGTGACATTATAAAGTTTTCAAAATTCTCTATCCTATGAATCTCATAATTGTAATAATTGAATTGTAATCCTCAAACTGGTGAAACATCTCCCTTTGATAAAACTTGCCAGCAAGTTATCATATTGAGGATACAAAATTATTCAATTTAGTACACAATATCACTATCAAAAAACTATGTACAACTTTACAATTGAATAATTTTCAGCATCTTTTAATACCATGTTACATCATGAATAGTAAATTCAATTAGAAAAATTAAAATTTTAATGTGTGGCTATCATATAAGTATTTTCACCAACTTTATTAAAAAGTACTAGGGTAGGGAGTATAAGCTATTCTAAAGAAAAGAAAATTCATTGAATTATATTATCATTTCTCTAAAAATGAAAGCCTGGTTTGTACAGATAAGATTTTTCTTCGATACGCCAATATGCCATTGTTGGTTGTTGTCCCCAGCCTAATTGATGAAAGCTGTCCAATCTAAGTGAGACTGTGACACGTTTTTCTTTTTAGTTCGTTCCAAAACAATGTTATCTTAAAATAGTTAAAATTCCTCTTTTAGTGTTACTGAAATGATTAATAGTCATATAAATGTCAAAAATGTATCATTATTATTATTTTAACTTTATGCTAAGTTAGACAATATCTTATAAATTGAGACAGAGGGATTAGTTAATTTATTTTATCACGCCAGTTGTCATGCATCCTTTGAAGGTGCAAACCCCACTGCCCACTGGCAAAATAGAATCGATTCCTCCTAGCTCCTATAATTTCTGAATTTTGCTTACCATTTTGCATTGGATTTTTTAACTAATAAAGGTATAAGACATAACTATCTCTGGACTATGATCGAAATCTCTGAGACACACCTAAACTTAACTAAGGTTCTATTACCCCTTAACTTATTTTTTTTGTATTTTTGTGCACCTTTTGTGCTAACGTGACACCTTCAACCACCCAAGTTGGTTGTGTTTGTACACACTCGCCCGCCACGTGTGTAAATATTTTGTTTTTTTATATTTTTTAATTAAAAAATAATATTTTTTTTAAAAAGTAAAAAATATATTTAAAAAATTTAAATTTTTTCTTAATTTTTTTTACAAAAATTAAATTTTTGTTTTAAAAAAAAAATATATTCCTATTTTCTTTATCTTGTATTTAGATTAAGTTAATACACTTTTTTTTTACCTTGTAACGAAACTTTTTTTTACCTACATTCGTTGGTTTTTCTCTTTTATTTTTCTATTGATTTTTATTTTCTTTGTCTTTCGTTTTGATTTGATTTCAAATTTAATTTCAAATGTCTTGTATTTAAAATAAGTTAATTTTGAACGAATATCAAATAAGTGAAGAAAATCAAATATAACATAAAAAAAAATAAAACATTAAAATTAAAGGACACTTTTAAATTATTTTATAAAAAAAAATACACATAATTTTTAAAAAATATTTGAAAGTGAAAAGATAATAAATAAATTTTAAAAAAAGTTTAAAGTGAAAATAAATATTTTACAAAGTAAGAAATAAAAATAATTAAATATATATTAGTTTTAATATCAATAAAAATGTGAACTAACTAATTATAAAACTACCAATAAAAAAATCGAAAGCATGTTTCTTGAAATTGTTGGAATAATTTATGATGATTTATTAGAATTTCTAATCGAAAACCATTCATGTGAAGTGTGCATGATTGTAGGTAGGATATGGGGGGTCCTTCAACTCTTACGGGCCCTTAAGTGGCCCAAAGGTAACAAGGCTTCGATGATTTGTCAAATAGAATTTTAGATGTCTATAGTTTAAATTTCAATTTTGTTATAACTTATAACAAGTCTTGAAAAGGTAATTATCATATTAGAAATTGTAAGAACGCTCCTAAAAGTAATAAGGATAACTTATGATGATTCATCAAAAAATTTAATCAAAATCTTGGCGATCAACATTAGTTTCTAGTCAAGACTTTTAACAATAAACTATGATAATTCGTCAATATTTGTTTTTGAATTTTGGCGATACGTATGAATTTGTGGCCAAAGTATGGTGATTACCATAATATGTAGTGTAAAAAATTCACCAATACGTTTTTTGCTTTGAAATTGATCCAAATTAAATCTAAAAAGACTTTTTGATATACTGATTAATGGGATTTAATGAAACTTTCTTGATGTTCACAATTACCTTTTTTCACATAGTCTAACTATCATAGTTTGTTAAATATTATACGATAATAAGAATATGTTACTTTCGACAAACTTAAATGACCAAACCTGCAAAGGAGTATATTTAAAGAACCATTTTTGAACTTACCTCAAAACATAAGAGACTATTTTTTGTCATTTTCTCACACAGATTTTTGGAGTATAACAAAAATGATCATGTATGTTAAATATTGTGTCAAAAATAGCCCCTTAAGTTATTCTTAATTCTTTAAATTTGTCTAATTTTGATCATATATTTAACAAACTCTGCTTATAAAACTTGGCGCAATATGTGGAAAATAATTTCAACCAAAATTTGCTTTCACATAAGAGACTATACCTTCTTAAATTCCATTGTACATAAATAGAAAATATCATCAAATATTGCACCTTTAAATGTGAGTTTCTATTGCATTTTATTTTGTCACCATTCTCATTAAATTTAACAATCCAAATTTATTAAATATTTAATTATGACCAAAAAATGCTTAAGTTTGACAAATTCAAAGAATTAAAACTTTTTAAAAAGATATACTTAAAACTTAAAAGGACTGTTTCACTTTTTTTTCTTAATTCGATATCAATTCATGTTGGAGTCTGATTATTTTGAATTTGGGTAGATTTCACACCAACCCCAAAAATGTGTGACATTTTTTTTTCAAAATTTTCACTTGCATATGTGGCAGTTTGATCTAAGTTTTTGAGTTGATTGAATGTGGGGCTATAGCACGTGGGTACGTGTCAAATTGTCATTCAATTCACTATTCACAATCAAGAAAAGCAATTCAATAACTTCCTTCTTTTTTTTTTTTTTGCTAAATTGAGTTATTTATGATACTATATTCTACCATATGTTTTTATTTTTCATACTCAAAATGGAACAAACTTTTCTCACTTCAAAATTTTCCTTTTATGTCTCTCTTAATCAATTATATATCTTTAGAAGAGAAAAAACTCTAAATTTTTTAAAATTGAAATGTTGACTTTTATAACTCGCTATTCCGTACATTGCGATGTTAGATGATTATTTATCTTGTTACATGGACAATTCTCACTTTTTAAGTTTTAGTTTTTATTTGTTTAAGGTTGAACGTTTATTTTTATCGACTTCACGTCTTATATAACCGTAAAAAATAACGAATTAAATTCTAATTATTGAATGTAAGGAAAAAAATATCTAGTGTTCATCTTAAATAAAATGAAGAGAAGGAAGACAAGGACTTGACAGTGGTTTTTTTGTATAGATGCTTTAATTTAATTTTTTTGTTTGTAAGTGGCGACAGTAGTAAATTGACCCACGCAAAAGGAAAACGTAAAGAATGAAATTATTATTTTTGTGAAAAGAGAGTTGAAAGGAATATGACTATATGGTTGATTAATGCTCCCACCGTCTATTTTACGTAACACCATTTGACTTGACATCGATATTTAAGAAAAAAAGATTTTTAGAATTTATGGTCTAAAATAATCTGAGATATTTGTGATTGAAAATCAATTAATTAAATCTGAGATATTTGTGATTGAAAATCAATTAATTAAGGGTAAAAAAAATATATTTTAAATTTATATTATTTTAAATTATATTAAAATGATATTTTTTTGAAACGAACTAAGAAAAGATTGTTAGATAAAATGAGACGGAGGAAGATGTTGCTCTTTCTGGACGGCAAAATTATTGTGTAGATACATTTGGAAATGAGAAAGATTTATTTATTTGTTTATTGTTGACGCGTTTAGTGATGAATGTAATTGGTAAATTATTATTAGGATATTCATGAGGTGATGATACATTCTAAGCATCTCATGATATTTATTAAAATTGATTGAGAATGATCGATTCCGTAAAAGATGACATCAATATTTGATAATTTACTTAAATTGCAATTTTGTGGGATTGTCAATAATCAACCGTGCACATCAAACATGTTTTCAATCCGAAAAGACGATATCTTATCACAAGATAACTAAAAAGTCATTTCAAAATAATGTATATTTCATTAATAATTTTAGAAAAAAAGGAGTGGAGAATCCTTGTGTTCATGAACATACGGTGTTGGGACAGAGAAATATTGATGAATACAATAACAGGAAAAAATTACTACTCTTTCCATCTCAATCTATACAACATATTTTTTAAGAATCTTATCTTAAAATTATCAGAAATAACTTAACTTTTAACGCATGAAATAAAAATGAATTAAGTTTTGATCATTTCTTATTCAACTCATTTTCAATTTTTCCAAATTTGATCCAATCCGTCCATTCACCACCTCTTGTATGAATGCATTGCTGATTTTTACTACTAAAGAATTCAAAACGTACAACAAGTGAATAAATTCTATTGTTACAAGTTATACAATTATAGCAAGTTAGTATTCTCTTCCTTCTTTTTTTCTTTTGGGACCAAGACATATAAGGACACATTGATTTTGACCAATCTCTGATTAATAAAATAGAGTACAAATTACACGTGCAAAAGGGCACCTTAGATTCCATGACCACAGACATGTACAATGTATATGATCCAATCTATCGTAATTTATATGATATTTTTCATTAATTTCAAACAGTTTTTACAGACATATTTTATAATGATCATAAAAATGTCTAGGGCTACTAGTCACCTACTACAGGAAAATTAATCTAGATGCTTTTGGTATGCATCAAATCTTTCTCAAACATGTATTCCAGTCAAACACGATAGTATAAAGTGAAAATTGATGGAACGAATATTAAATTTGATTTACTCACCTCTAGAGCTTTAATTGAATGTGTTTGGACAAAAGAAAAAGTAATTAACTGCTTGTTTGTTAGTTGTGGCAAAACGTAATTTATAGTATACAACAATTTAAAAAGGATATATAGGGAGATTAATATACATTTAATATAAGTTTAACATGAGTGTGAATGATGTTATTTCCCTATCACTATATTTGAGTGTTAATTAATTAATGACAATAGCTTAATTATCGCAAAATAATTAGTATATATTTTTAGTAGCAATTAACACTCTTTTGTAAATGGCCCTAAAACCTATAACGATATTGGATTCAATGGCAAATAACTAATATCAGTAAAGACTTTAGCAGTACTCTTTATTAATATGTAGACTTATTGCCACTAAAAAATATTTTTGTTATAGTGTGCGATAAACTAAGCACATGATCGACTTATTTTTAGTTGTGTTAATCGGTAATGCTTTCATTAATTATTATATAAGAGAATCACAGGTCTCTCTCTCTCTACCTTTGATATATAGAGATTGCTTCAACAATAACAACAAAACATCTAGTATAATTTCCTCTAAAGTTTGAATAGGGTGGTATATATTATATACGATTATTTATATCTATTATGAAGATAGAAAAGAATCCATGTCCGAAACAATTAGAAGACAACGGAAATAACGAGTAATGCTAAAATTGAAGAGTAAGATAACAAATATATTAGCGGAATATAGAAGGAAGACTATGGATCCAAATGTCTATGAACAAGTTATTTGTTTTTGAAGCATCTCTTTCTTTTATATCAAAAGCTCTCGAAAGAGATGCGAATGGAATTGTATCGCTTAGATCAATTCCTTTTTATATGGATGAACCTACTATTTAATAAATAAAATCCTTCTAGTTTCGAAGCAAAAAAAAAAACAATAATATAGTAGCTATAGAAAATAAGGGAATTAGACAATGCTCGACTACCTACTAATATTCTACCCAATATTCGTGACAGACATATCTTCGGATTTGGCTCATCTCCATTACACTTTCTCTCAATTTTCTCAAATATACATTTAGATGAATAACACTTGTCTAATATAATTTTTAAAGGTCAAGATTAAATTAATTTAACAAGCATCTTAACTAGGATTAAAATACTAAATTTGGAAACCATTTTTTAATAATAGTATGCAATATCAGAGGATGTTTGGATTGATTTAAAAGTTGGTCAACCCTACTTTTAGTCAATTTTTGATTTCTGAAAGTGTTTGACGAATATAAAAATAACTTAAAATAAGTCAAAAAAATAACTTAAATTAAGTTAGGAATTGTTTGACAAGATTAAAAATAACTTAAAATAAGTTAAAAATCAAAAGTAGGTCTCCCCCTATTTATTTATTTTTTTGACTAAAAGTTATTTAAGTTTGACTTTTTATTTTTTATTTAAAAGCTATTATTTTAAGCCAATCCAAATCTTCTCACATATTTTGATACTCATTAATTTCAATTTATAAATTTCATCAGTAAACTTTCCTACACCCCCACCCCCAACCCCTCCCTAAACTAGTATAAATAAGAAAAACGTTTTGCGATCATAAATTTTAGGAAATTGATTTTAAAATTAGTCTGAAAATTGAATTGAAGAAAACATATGAGGGAAGTAACTCTTGAAAGTGAAATAATAGTTCTAATTTTTAATTGACTTATAAAAGTAAACAAGAGTATTGAAATTATCCGTGACAGTATTTACATTCATTCTCTTCCATTTAATTTAATTTAGTTAAGATGGAGAATATATGAAAGAAAGAAAGTAAAAGGAAGGAAAGTACCGTGATAGTAAATATAAATTCGATGCTATTAATAGTTAATTTTTTTTAACATATTAACAAATTTGAATTTGTTTTATCGATGTAAAATTTACAAATTGGAATTAATGAGTATCAAAATATGTGGGGAGATTGATATTGCATATTATAATTAAAAAGTGGTTTGCAAATTTAATATTTTAATCATAGTTAAGATGCTTGTTAAATTAATCTAATCTTGACCTTTAAAAATTATATTAGACAAGTGTCACTCATTTAAATATGTACTTGAGGAAATGGAGAGGAGCCAAATCCCATATCTTCCTATCATGCATGTTCTCGATAAGTTGCATGTATATGTGCTATGTTCTGTCCGAGATCTTTGTGGTCTACCTCTACATTTTCTTATAACCACTATAGTCAACCTCTCACACCTCTTCATGAAAATATCTATGCATTTTCTCTTCACATTTCAATGTCACCTTCCTCATATCTTGTCGACCATGGAGCTAGGCCACTCCCACCTTAACGAGAACACTAATTACTAACTGTTTTCTGAATAGGATAAAGGTTAATTAGCACTCAACATACGTTGGTGTTATATTTAACTAGTACTTGATATAATTGGGAAACCAAGAAACTAATTAAATAGACGAGATAAGATATGTTGGAGCCTAAGGCAATCTAAGTTATATTATTTGTTAAAAAATTAGATGGAATGGCTGGCAAGAATATTTTTTAATTAGACAAGCGTGAAGGTTTTTTGCCATAAGCTTAGTTTGATAATTAATTTTAGGCCAAACACATATACAATCCCTTTAACTTGTCTGTTTTTTCATTTTGACACTTTATCATAGCCTTGTTCCATTTTAACCTTTAAACTTCATTTTTTATTTACCATTTTAACACGAAATACTATTTTAATGATTTCTTTATTTTTATATATATTCTTCAATTGCAACTTCTTATTTTAAATCGACATGTGTCAATTAATTTTAGTTAAAAAAATTAAAAATTAACAAAAAATAATAATTTCTTTTAAGAGTGTTATGTATTTTTGTGTGAAAAATAACCGACGAAATTGTGTTGGTTTTCTTTCTTAAAAATCACCGACAACCTAACAAAGTCAGTCGAGTTTTAACATATTTTGGTAGTGTTATTAGCAATGAACAAAAGTCTTTTTTTACTCGTATTGAAGATGGGTTTTTGTTATTCGTATTGATTTATATTAAAAATTAAAAGTGAGTATTTCTGTTAAATTTGAATAGCCTAGATGATAAGAAAAAATAAATAAGTAGTGTTATTTAATTTAATTGAATGTTTAAGAAAGAAAATCAAAGAACTTTCGTCAATTTATTTTCATGTAAAAATACAGAGAAATCTCAAAAAATAATATTATTATTTGAAAATTTTTATGTTCATTCGTGAATGTTTAATTTTCTTACGAAAATTAACAGACACACGTTTATTTTTTTAAAATAAGAAATTGCAATTGAAGAACATAAATAAAAAAAATCATAAAAATTAGTATTAGTGTTTAAATGGTACAAGAAAATGGAGTTTAAGGGTTAAAATAGAATAAGGCTAAGTTGGAGTGCCAAAATGAAAAATGAGGGCAAGTTTGAGGAATTGTGTATGTGTTTGGCCTTAATTTTAATGGTAGAAATGGAAATATGAAGTCCAATAAGAAAGACAAAAAATATATAGTAGCTAGCCAGGACATTTTGGTGTCATTTCACTTGGGAACAAACGCACATGCATCCTCCAATAATTCTTATCCTTTTTTCGCACACAAGTCCAACCATACCGTGTAGAATATAATTTGTAGCTACCAAAAATATATCCATCATTAACAAATATTTTCAATAATATTACAACTTATTTCTTTATACTTTTTTCATTCTTAAACCATCAACAAAAGAACCATATATATATATGCCTCTATTTGTAATATTTTACTTAGTAACTTTCTCTATAAATTATTAGTGTTTGGCTCAAATTAAGAATATGGGTGCTTAAGCAATAGTTATAATCAATTCAACTCATTCTTTATCATTTGAATTATTCTAATATAATACTAATATTATTCTAATTCTGAGCTTGACTCTTAAATTCAGAATTTGTTTCTCCCGGACATAAATATACATATTAATAAAGAGTAATAAAATATTTGCTAGTATTAATTAGTTAATTGTCGTTGGAGGCAATGTCGCTATAAGCTTT
>JAJOOE010003003.1:0-16508 GCA_036250405.1 Solanum raphanifolium | reverse complement strand
GATGAAACTAAAATATTCAATAAAAAATAATAATGAAATCATCATATAAAATAAATATTGCAAAGTCATAATGAAAATGATCATAATTTAAAAGTACTAAATCATGCTAAAATAAGTTTAATAAGTATTAGTTACATTACTAAACACTTAAGGAAAATTAAAATTAGATTATGTATTTTAATTGTCTAAACCAATGTAAAACTAAAGAACAAATATTCAATATTATTGTCATTCTTAGTGTTGAATTGATTTTCTTTTTGAATTAGTATTAATTTGATTTTGATCTAAGTTTTATTATAATTATCAACATCTATGAACTATAATCTTTATTGGACCATTCCGAATTCTAAGTTTTAAATTTGAAATAATATATTAAAAGATAAAAACTATTAAATAGTATAAGAAATATTTTAAAATTATATCAAAGTAAATATTTTTATGTATAAAATAAAATTTTAAAATTACATATATAATGTCGGGTTGGTTTGGTCTCTGGTTGGTTTTTTTTAGTTAAAACCAAATCAACCCAAATATTGTCGGGTTTTTTTTTTTCAATACCAAATCAAGTCAAACCAAACCACTAGTCAGTTTTTTTTTTTCAGTTTGACTCAATTTGCAGTTTGGTTCGATTTTGTACACCCCTAGTTAAAGCTACTCATGGCAGAGGCTAATATATAAGTAAAAAAATACATTGCACATGCATATATAAGGAGATTAAAGCATTAAGTTAAAATAAAAAGGGCACAGGTAGCAATTTTGAAAGAAAAATAAGAAAAATAATAAAGTGGAATAGGCTAAGAATAAATTGAAAACGAGCAGAGCAGTCCCAAACTACACAATATCCATCTATAAAAGCTAGGAGATAAGAAGCGATCGCACATTTAATCAGCAAAACCATCTTTGACATGAACCAAATCGAAACTAACTATCAAGAATATTGAATACAACCTAAACAAATTAGAATAAGAACTTAACTCACAATCATGTTCGAACAAAATTTGACTAGATTAAAATCAAAAGGAACACATTCACGACATTCACATATGTATTCAAGATTAAAAAAAAAGAAGACAAAGTTAAATATAGAGACAGAGAGGTGACAAACCATCTTTGGATCAGATATCCCTTAAGAACAGATACTATATTAAAACACCTCAAGAACAGATACTATATTAAAACACCAAGAACTCAAGAGATAGAAATATAACAATAGCTAGCAACGCCATGTTGAAATAGCAAAGGCGAAGAAAATATCGTAAAAGGAAAGAGCGTTATCTTTCTCCGGGCAGCGAACTAAGGCAAACAAGCTGAGAGCAGTGACTCTTTTACCACGAAATCTCAACATGCAGGGGCGGAGGCAGCATATAATGATCCGAACCCCCTCGGCGAAAAAATATTACTATTTATACATGATTAAAATTATTGTTTAGGTATGTTTAATAGATGTCGAACCCCCTTCCACTAGTTCGTGTGTTTACTTCTCAAATTTTGAACCCCCTTATTAAAATTTCTGGCTCTGCCACTGTCAACACGAACAACAAGCCAAGAAATCCCAAGCATAATCTAAGCGGCCAACTTCTCAGAACTTAGGATTAGAGAATCGTCTTGAATTTTTTTTAAGTGTAAAACGTCTATTGCCTCAGAACCAAACTCAAAAAAGTGTCTCCAGTCCTTTGAGTGTGGAGCACTATTTATGGGGAAAATTAGAGCGATTTAGGGGGGAAATATATTGGAAAATTTCAAGAAAATTTTGAATTTTCTTTCCTCTTTTCCAAGGCCACCAGTAAAAGATGGGGAAAAAATGCTTTGAGACCTCACAAGAAAAGGGGAAAAAGGGGACGTGAGGGTGTACTGTTGCAGGCGAGGAGGACGGTTCGGGTACTGATGGGCACTGTTCACGCCGTTTGCTCTGTCACTTCGCCATTTTCTCTGTGGCTATCAGAGTCGTGGCCCTATTTCTGGTTTTTTGGGATGATTTCGCAGATGGGGTGAGTCACGACTTGTTCAGGGTTTTGCTGTTGTACGCTGTGTGTTTGGATGAATTTTTGGGTTTCTTTCGATCGCTATTGCGTACTGGATATGTTGTATTGTTGTTGTATCAGGTCCTTTTGATGGGTTTGGGCCTGGTTTTTGCTGATTGCAGGAATTGAAATTGAGAAATATAGTGGGCTACTGATACAATTGTAGTGGGCTGTTGGGATTTAGAGTACGGTTTGGGCCGGTTGAGTTGAAGAAGATAGGCTCAAAACTTGGTCTCAGGTGGGTTTGAGCTGAGGTAAAGAAAGAGCTTAGATTGGAATTGAAAATTTGGATTATGGTAGGTACATGTCGTGGTTTCTTACACTTTTTAAGTCAGGTGTTTTTCACGTAAAATATTGTGTTTTTACTTATTGTTCTTCCATTTTTGCTGGAACACGTTAGACAACTTGTTTCACACTTAGGCGATGTTTTATTAAGAAAATATAATTAGACTGAAATGACGGATTTTTAAGAGTCGCCACTGAATTTTTAAAGTAAAATTAAGAAAACTGTTGTTTTCAAAAGACTAAAACAGAAAATCTAATAAAAACTTTAAAAGGGGTTCGGTGTTCTTATTAGTGTTCTAGGAAGGATTTTAAAACATCTAGAACACCCGCTAAGGCGGTTATTCGGCAATTAACTATTTGGCTAAATTTATTTGACTTAATTTGAATTGAAAATTTTTTATAGTTAGGACCATTTTAAGAGAGAAAAAGAAAAATATTGAAATATTATCTAAGTGAAGTATTTTTGTAAAGTTATTTATTTATTTATTTATTTATTAAGTCAAGTAAAGACGAATAATTTAGTTAAGTGATTAATTCAAAATGGTGTCTTTTGAGGATTTGAATTTATTGAAAACCTTAAAATTAATTTTAACAGATAAACACATAATGACAATTAAGTAGATAGGGAAAGAGGATTTGGGCCCAAGTCTGGATCTGTCCGCCTGGGCCAGTACTTGGGCCTATTTTCATTTTGGGCCTTTGGTCCAATTCTTGCCCATTTTTGTACCTGTCCTAGACTAAATCTCGAAATTTACTTCTTTGGGCCTTAGGCCCATCTCCCACCTGTCCTAAATTCTAACAAGATAGTAAACACAATGACTAAGTGGGCTTAGGCCCAATAATAAACACAATATAATAGCTGAAAATTTAGAGCTCGTTTAGCCCATTTATTTCGACTTCCGACTTGTTCCCAAATTGACATGTCCACCGACTCCTCTTCATTCAAATCGATGGGGCTAACTCAAATGAATTCAATTCGGCGATGCAGATAGGAGTCCAAAATGAACTCGGGTTGATGTCACATCTATTGAAAGTGAAGCAAACGAAAAGAGTTAGAATCGAGTAGAATCCAAAATCTTAGCATGATATTCAAATCCCAGGCAAGGGAACTACATAGTAGTCATATCATAAGTTATTGAATAGGCCACTAAAAAATGAAAAGAAAAACAAGATTCATTTAAATTCTATCAAAAGGTAAGATAAGCATGAGCAACTAAAACGGCTACTGCATGTAAATAGCAAACATGATACAACTCCATGCACATGACAAAAGCTTATAATAAAGTATATGAAAGATTGGTAATTAGCAACACAAATTGATGAACCATAAAACATAAAATGTTTCAGGGTACAAGGCTGCACAGTGAACTACTAGTATCAAACTTTGTTACCTATTAATCAACAGTTAAGTATAATTCCTAAAGTGGAAAGAAAATGACTAAGTCATAGCAACAAAGCTCACGTGACGCCATTCAAAAGATAAGTTTAAGCCAAGACGAACACCAAATAAGCGTAGGCTGAATGTCAAACTAGTCATAAGAACTAGAATGAGCGTAACAAAAGAGTCTCAAATTTAAACAAAACGCAAAAAATCATCACACGGAGTAACACATAATTATGGACTTGTGCATTTTTATTAACAGTAATCAAATAAGAAAAGAAAGAAAAAAAACAAGTTGTAGCCATTCATTTTGTACTAATACATAAATTGGACTAAGTTACTATCATTTCAAACTAAAATGAATAACAACCCCAAACAACTACGCATGCTATAAGGGCAAGGAAATCACGCTTTTGAAACAAGAGATATAACCCATTTCAATAAGAGAAAAGAAAAGAAAAAAATCTTCAATTATGGAGCAAGATGTGAACAATCAACAGCCAAACTAAATGCATCCAAATCAGTCCACGACAGGAACTCAACTTGAAATTATGGCTCAAATAGGACTCAACTTGACTACAATCATGAAAAGAAACAACTCAGAACAGAGAAAATCAGAACTAAAACTCAGAATGACAAACTAAGAGCTCAATGTCAAATAATCAACGTCATAAATCTTGAGATGCTATATACAACATGTCGAAATATAAAAGATGGGAAAACTATTATAGAGGAGGAGGCGTTACCTTTTTCCGGGCAGCGGACTGAGACGATAATGGGGCAGGGAACGATTCCACCACTACAAAAGATCAAATAGAAACAACGAACAAGAAATCTGGGCAAAATCTCGAACTTAAATGAACGACCACCCTTCCCAAAATTTGGAATCGAAGTGCTTATCTATATTTCTTTTAATAGAGTTCTATGTCTATCTGCTAGAAAAATTCTAACCTTTTTCCCCCAACTTTTATTCCTAAACTTTTTCCAACCTTTTTAACTCTCTTTTTTTCCCCAAACCCTAAAACTGAAAAAGAAAAGCCGCTTAAATAGAGGAGAATAGTGCTGATTTAGGGGGAAATTCGGGTGGAATTTGTCCAATTCGAATGTTGAATCCTTTCTCGAGGATAAGGTGCCAGCTCGAAATCAGTACAATTTTTCAACGGAAACAAAAGGATGGCCATCTGATATGAGCAAAGGAAAAATGAAGGAGAGGATTGAGACACCTGGACCGATTCTCAAATGATTTTGGTGCGAACAGATGAGAGAGAGAAGGAGAGGACGCGGGAGGTCGCGATTGGACTGGGTTTGCTGCTTGTTTCGCAATTTCTAGTCGTGTCTGGGGAGGAAGACGTGCTAGGGTCGGGTATATGTATTGATGTATGTTGCCGTATTGTTGTTGCCGGAAATTTGTATTGCTGATGTTTTGTTTGGATCGCTGGTGGGCTGGGTTTCTTTTTGTTGGAGTTAGAATTGAAATAATAGGGCCTGCTAAATTGGAAATTGGTGGGTTTTGCTGTTGGGTCTTTTGAAATATTAAGTTTGGGGAATTGTATAAAAAGGGGTATTGAAAAGGAATCCAAGAATGTGGTCAATTGGCTTATGAAAAATAACCACATGAATTGCAATTTCGATCAAATTGAAGCAATTGGTTGATTTCGGCCAAAATTTAAATAAGATGAATTGTTATTAATTAATTAACAAGTTTCTTAATCTTAACTAAATAAAATAATTAACTTAATTATAAACTAATTAATTAAAAAATATAAACTATTGATTAACTAAATTAGTTAACAAAACATTTAATTAAAAAACAAAATCTTTTTGGAATGATTTTTGAATATTTAAAATGTACTAATTATATACATAATTATGTAAACATATATATTATATTTTTAAAAAGATAATAATAATAATTATTATTATTATTATAAAATGACAAAATTACTTGAAAAAAAAGTTTCGGATTTTATAAAGTAGAATATTTTAAATCGTTTAAAATTTAAGAAGCTCGATGATTAATATATATTGTGAAGGTCTAAAATTGGGTGTCAACAACTGTCCCTCGTTTGACTACGATTGATGAAAGAAATCTGAGTCAAATGAAATTGACAAATCCAATTTTGACCGACCACATCTCCATCTCTTTGAAAAAAAGAGTTTGGTACGGACTTGGGAACTATGGTCGAACCCCGGTATTCAGATTTCCTACATCTCTCAGGCAAAATGAGAATTCGGGCCACTGTAGTTCAATACGTTTGATTTGAAGCACGATTTTGAAATAATTCAAAAGTTATCCCGATATCGAATTATGAAGACACCAAAATGCTTGGGAATAAGATTTGAGAGAGGATTGTTGGAATATAGTCGAGTTTTCAACACTGATCCTGCCTACATATCCTTAAACATTAGGAATCAGGCTGCTTGTAGTTCGACTCAATCGGTTGAAAGAAATCCCTTATGCTAAGATATCCTTCGGTTGGGAAGAATGACAAATAAGTCGAGTATGAAAAAGAGGTTTGCAACCTCTTAGTCATGAATGTGGAGCTCTTCACATCCATAAGTAAGAACTTACATTGACATAATTTCCAAAGCTCTTGTGTATTGTCACTCAGATTAGAACGTTGCTTTCGGCGAAAACCAAAAGTTTCCGAATGAGAAACTAAAACCAGGAAACCTAAAGAAAAACCCACATGCCTTCTGATAGGGGTGTGGTTTGATTGTTGTGGAAGTCGCTTCTCTGCTCGCGTCCTAAGAGTTTGGCACTCCTCTTTGGACTATGTCTCAGTTCGCTGCTAAGAAAAAATTCCACGTTATGCTGCATCCCTTTTCATGTCGTCCGCACCTGTGGTTTGTTTTGGAGAATTCACCCTTCCGGATGCTCTCGACAAAGACTGAGATAAAACTCATTAGCATAAAAAATGCAATTCAAATGGGAGACAGTGTCTTTTACCGTGTTGACACTTAATTGTTCTCCTTGATCATTTGACGTTAACTCCATCGGGTTTGATGTAAAGCAAATAAATATTGTGTCTCATATTTGCAATATAATTTTCAATGTACTTTTCCTTTGATGTCAAAGTAATAAAATAGGCTGATGTATTATGTTGATAGTTCTCTTGATGCTGTTGTTGCAAATGAAAATAATGATGATGATTCTTCATTAGTAAGATGACGATAATTCGTTGGTAGGATAATGTTGATCTATTGGTAGGATAATGTTGCTATATGATAGGATGATGATGATCCATCGATAGGATGATGACGTTGATGCTCCATTGATAGGATAATGATTCCTCATTGTTAGGATGACGATAATGATAGGATGGTGATGCTACTCCATCGATAGCATGATGATGATGCTCCATCGATAGGATGATGACGTTGATGTTCCATTGGTAGGACAATGATGCTTCATTGATAGGATAACGATAATCCATTGGTAGAATAATGCTGATCCATTGGTAGGATGTTTTTGCTCCATCGATAGAATGATGATGATTGACAATTTTCTATTGATAGGATAATATCGATGAAGATCCATCGGTAGGATGACGATAATAAAGAACCGTTGGTAGGATAATATTGATCCATTGGTAGGATAATGATGATCCATTGGTAGGATAATGATAATGAAGATCCGTCGGTAGGATGATATTGATCCATTGGTAGAATAATGTTAATTCATTAATAGGATAATGACAATGAAGATCCGTCAGTAGGATGATGTTGAACCATTGATAGGATAATGATGCTATATGATAGGATGATGATGATCCATCGATAAGATGATGGTATTATAATATCCTAGGAATGTCCATCTGGGTGATAAAGACAATGTCCCTCTAGGTAGTTCACATTACTGCGTCTAATATCGACGAGATTCGTGAATATTCTTCAAACGTTCTTGATGCTGAAAAATGTAATCTTGTGTCATCGAAGATGCTTATATATGTTGAGAGTGAAGCTTTCACTTGTTCCCATTTTGAACACTTTGTTTTTAATTGTGATTCATAGTTGGCTGGGAATTTAAACAAGGTGGTGTTGCTCGTATTCTGAACTCTTTCTTTTTCTTCTGAAAAACTTCAATGACTTTCCTACATCCACATAAAAGTTGTCAATTTTGGGGAGCTCCTCGCCCTTTGACTTCTCCATATTCGTTGAATGGAGGAATATGATGAACTTGAGGCAATCTTATAGACCTGCATCCACAGAAAAATTGTTAGTGTTTAAAATAGACTGATCTGTGTCTACTTCTTCAATCACTTGCTCATTGTCTTGCTATCTTCAGTTGATCGCTCTGATCTTTTGCTTCTCGATAGACAAGACAAAACATGTTATGCAAACATATTTGAAACATATACATAAAAATTTTAAGAAAAGTTTTCAAAAAGCTGTAATTGAAAAAGATCACTGTCAAGCGTCATGTCACATCAAGCTTAAATGAACGTCCTTGGTTCGAAACTTTGGTGTGTCCGATAGCTTGTTCTGGAGAATGCAAAAATCTTTAAAGCTTGGGAAATTTCTAGCATGATTCTCCCGAAATCTACTATAATCGAGAAGTTTTGTAGTTGACTCTGAAATTCAAATGTGTCGGTGATTGCTGCAGTTGACTATGAACTTTAACGATGCCAAAGACCATTTGAAGTTAGCTTTAAACTTCTAATATGCTCGAATTATTCAAAATTTACTAGAAACTTCTAATGATGCTTGAAGGAATTTTTGAGGCCATCCTCAAAAATTTATGTCCTAGTTAAATGTCTTGGGGTATCTCGAACTGTTGATATATGACTTGTAGAATTTTTTAGACCCTCTCAAAAATTCTATCCCAATTGCAACTCGCAATGTATCTTCAATCTTGACTTGTTGGAGAAAATATCTTCTTCTTTAGAATTTTTGAGTCCCTCTCAAAAATTCTATCAAGTTTCTATTGTATAGAAAAAAAGAAATCTTATGAGAGATATGACCGAGCCCTTGTGGCGCCTACATATCCCGTTGAGGCAGAAATCAGGTCAAATGTAGTTTCCCTTCTCGAGGGTTAACAGAAATAAGAAATTTACAAAGAAACCGACCGAGGCCGACATAGGCCGCCTATGTATCTCATTCTTGAGAATTCAGGTCAAACGTAGTGCAAATACAAGGAAATATTAAAAGGGAATAAAGGGGTGACTGAGGCCGATATAGGCCACCTACGTATCTCATTCTTGAGAATTCAGGTCAGACTTAGTTCATTACAAAGGGATAAATTCTAAGCATAAACTATTACAAGGAAATAAAGGCAATTACAAGGAAAAGATATAAATCGAGTCTTCAAACATGATATCTTTCGACAAAATTTAACTAGAGTGATGACTTGTGAGATCCAATATTCATGCTCAACCATGTGATGTCATCAGAAAAATGTATCGATGTGTTCTCCAAGCAAACTGATGAGTTCTCTTTCTTGAGTTTTTGTCAGATAGGCACCAATTTTGATTTCTCTTATGCGTTCATCATTTTCCTGATTCACTATTCTGATCTCTTCTGAATTCAGCTTATCGTGACTTTTGAACTGGCTGAACTCCTCAACCAGGTGTTTGGGTATCGTAATCTTCTCATTGTAGTCCTCAAATTCCTCTGCATCTACCCCATTTTGTTCATTCAGCTTGTGACATGACATGATATTGACATATTTGAAAATATTTTCACTGAAATCATAGAGAGATGTTGTTAGATAAATATAAAGCAAGTAACGCAAATTTTTGCAATAAGGGATATTTTCGTTTGAAATAAGAAAATAAGAACTTCTGTCATGACGATAAATCATTTTGCCTTTTCAAAACATCAGGAGGGAGATTAAATCTAGTGAGGCAAAAATTGAATAAAGGATGGGTCTCGAGTCTCATTCGAAACACCACCAATTTTTTAGAAATAACATATAAAATTATCTATGTCTACCAAGACGAACGAGGAATCAAGAGCGAAGTGGATGTCTAGTTAGGCATTTGCTCTTTTGGCTCACTGTCTAGTATGACTGGTGCCTCAATCATCTCTACAAGCATAATATCACCTTCTTTGATCAAATTCTTGATTACTTCCCCTACACCAATTTGCATTGAAAAGGATTGATATAAGTGAGACAATTTTGGAAAAGCTTGATCGATTTTCTGCTTGTTCTGACCCTCCTTCGGCACTAAAGCACAAGCTGGATAAGGTACCATGATCACAAATTTGGGTTTCTCTCTTTTGGTTGGAGAGGCTACAACTTCTCAAACTTTTCAAGGTTGGCTGAGATTATAACTTTCTCCACATTCAAATCTTTTTTGACTTCAATCATATTAATAGTCACCCCTCCATGATTCGGCATGGAGTTACTACTGACATTAAGAGTGACAGTCTTAAGAGTGACGACCTTTTGATCTATCAAGTCTTGAATTTTATGTTTCAGGTTAATACAATCATCAATAATATGCCCAACACCTCCTGAATGGTAAGCACAGTGAAGATCGGGTCTATAAAGCTTGGAATTGACATTGATATTTTTTGGATCAATTGTCTGTATCAGGCCAGCCGATTTTAATCTCTCAAAAAGTTGTGTTCGGCTCTCAACCAAAAGAGTAAAGACTCTAGAAGGTTTCTTCTCAAGATTTAGGCGAGGAGGATTGTAATTATTTTGTGGATGTGGAGCATTTGACGATAGTTTGCAGGATTTTGATGATTTGGTGTCGGCGTTTGGAAAATTGGGTATTGCGAAGCTCGGTAGCTAGGAGGGGTGTTTTGGTAGTGTGGGGATTGAGTTTGGTAACTTGATTGGATATTTGAACAATTAACTGATGTAGCTTGGTAATATGGTTGGGTATTTTGGTAAACAAGAGGTGGAATTCGGTAACTTGGTGGTGGAGTTTGGTAATTAGGAAATAGAATTTGGTAACTTGGTGGTGGAGTTTGATAACCTGATTGGGTATAACAAGCTGGATATGAATTTTGTGGAGCTCGAGGATAACCTTTGTAAGGTGAGGATTTTCTGAGATGTCATTTTCCATCAAACGTGAGAAATCTTTTCGGTTTTAATCCCATCTTTGATAGCCTCACCTACCTTGACTATCTCCGCAAATTTTACTCCAATGAGCAACATAGTGATAATACTCTGGCTTTTGAATGCGTATGAACACTTCAACGATCTCTTTCTCAGACATAGATGATCGAACCCGGGCAGCCTCTTTCCTCTACGTATACGCATATTCATGATAGCTTTCAATGGATTTCCGCTTAATTCTCTCCCAAGAATAGCGATCAGGAACGATCTCAACATTGTAGGTGAACCGTTCGACGAAATCTTTAGCTAGTGCATTCTAGCTAGACCACTGCTTTGTCTCATGAGAGGTAAATCATTCCAACGCTTCTCCATTCAAACTTCGGCTAAAAAGGCGCATTAATAAAGCTTCATCCATGAGCTGGTCACAGTAGGACCTCAGGTGCGCCAAGGGATTCCCTGTTCCTCCGAAAGTGTCAAATTTTGGTACTTTAAACCCTTCCGGGAGGTCCAGATTCGGATGGATGGACAGATCCTCATAACTCAACCCGTCGACTTCAGGAATATAGTGCAGCTCCTTCATGGCTTTCCTAATCTCTTCTTTCATATTCTGCTTGGTTGCCTCTTCCTGTGACCTCCACTCTCTCTCCTGTTCCTCATAGTGATCAAGCTCCGAACAATTGACATAGGGTTCATTTGGAATTGGAATTTGAAAAGTAGTCTTTTGAGGTAGGGGTGGAGCTATGAAGAGATTCTGGGTATTTTGAGGGGCTTGGTAATTTTGGAGGAAAGTCTGGGGGTTGGTATGTTGATTTTGGTGATGGGTGAAGGTTTGCGGACTGCTAACATTTTGATTTTGAGGGGGAGGGCAAACTTGCGGGTTGGCATTTTGATGAGGAGGGAAGGTTTGGGGGTTGGTACCTTAAGGAGGAGGTGGTGTTTTGTAAGAGACGGAGGCATGATGGGGATTGGGGCGGTTAGGTCGATGATTGGGGGATTTTGAGCGGGGTTAAAGGGTGGATTCTGAACGTGTTCCGCGCTTGGAGGAGGAAAGTGGAGTGGAGGTCGTCCATCTCCTAGAGGGTTGAAAGCGAAAATTTGATTAGGCAAATCTTGTCTTCTTTGCATCTCAACCCTCATTTCAGCAATCTGTTGCATTAATTGCATAATTAATTCATATTGATCAGCGACAGTGGGCGGAGCCACAACAACATCAATCAAGTCAATCTCTTCATTGTTATCACCCATTACTGCCTTTCCTTTTTGTGAAATTTGATCAAGGAAGGAATCTTTGGGAGCCTTAGATCTTGTAAAATAAGGTTGTTCACCAAGCTTATCAACACAAACCAGTTCTAAGTACCTGAAAAATGAAAAATAACTCAAAAGGTAAACGTGTTAGTGTCTGAAGGTGATAAATAGTACAAGATATCACACATAGGTGTAAACACCCAATAGTTGATTCATTCGAAGATAAACTGGCCCACCGGTATAGAGAAATAGCTAAATAGACAGGAATTTATCTATTTGACTTTGGGATTAGTGGATCAAAGAAGTCGACTTTCGAGGAGCCAATGTCGTTTTGATACTTCTGATTTTCGATTGATATGAAACTCTAGTCTCCTTTCAAGAGTTGGAAAAACATAATTTCTCAAAAATGGGGACCGAGCCTTGAAAGGTTGCCTACGTATCTCACGAGGGAGAATTCAGGTCCTACGTAGTTTGACCCACTTTTTGACTTGAGACAGAAAAAAATCGACCCTTTTTCTGATATGGGAGAGTTAGGATTTTGAAAGTGGAGTTTGAATTTTGTTGGGAAACTAAAGACTCAAAGAGTATTTGGACACACTTTTGATAGTGACTTGATATTTGTGCTTAGCGATTTCTAGAAAATTTCCAAAAAAAGTAGGCTAGAACATCTCCAAATAAAGCAGTAATCACACAGGCAGTTATAACACATAAACAGTTATTGCGCGTTTTTAAACAAATATGTGACCCTCTTGTGCCAAAGGTAGGCCTAACGATTTGAGGGATGTATACGTCATTTGAAACATTTCATTGCCCCCAAAACCCGAATTTATACAAATTTTGTGAATAAGCTGAATGAGGATACATAATAGGGGAAATATGATACAAAATAATCAGTTCCGCGTAGGGGTACAATCCTAAATTGTGCTTCCACGAAAGGTCATTCGCCTTTAATTTCTTGTCATCTCCGGATGTCCACACTTTGGACGGAATAATAGCTTGTACAACTCCTTCTTCGATTAGAACAAACTATTAAACTCTCAACCCCCAAGGAACAATGATTTTTCAAACAACGTATACATCCTTCAAATTTAAACACATAAGTATGATCGTGTGTTTAGACCGTGAGCCGTTTTGGACTAAATGTGGTCTCTCTAATGGTCCCAACACGTCTTGGGTGTTGAGTCATCTTAGTTCAATGCGCTAAAAGAGATTTGGTTTCGATCTACGCTAGTTGACTAAGAGTTGATTTAGACAAGACTTGGTTATTCGAGTTGGACAAACCGCGAGGTGAAATATGATAAACGACGTTGGATGACTACAGGTCAACTATTCGTTTATCACTTCGAAAGAATTCAAAGGTGCTTTTCTGAAGGACAGCCGTGGAAAACCACGTAACCGCCTTTTTCCTAATGTAAACTATTTGTCATTTGGAGGAATCAATGTCAAGAATGTCACAGTTTATAATTTACAAGAATTGAAACAATTAAAAAGTTTAAACAAATAGCCAAATAAGTTAATTTTAAGGTTAGAACCCATTCAATTCCCTAGCGGAGTCGCCACTCTATTTTATTAATAAAATATAATTAGATTGAAATGACGGGTTTTTAAGAGTCACCACTCAATTTTAAAGTAAAATTAAGAAAACTGTTGTTTTCAAAAGAATAAAACAGAAAATCTAAAGAAAACTTAGAAAGGGGTTCAGGGTTCTTATTAGTGTTTCTAGGAAGGATTTTGAAGCATCTAGAACACCCACTAAAGCGTTATCCGACAATTAACTATTTGGCTAAATTTATTTGGCTTAATTTGAATTGAACAATTTTTATAGTTCGGACCATTTTAAGAGAGAAAAAAAAATATTGAAATATTATCTAAGTAAGTATTTTTGTAAATTTATTTATTTATTAGGTCAAGTAAAGACGAATAATTTAGTTAAGTGATTAATTCAAAATGGATGTCCTTCGGAGATTTGAATTTATTGAAAACCTTAAAATTAATTTTAACAGATAAACACATAATGACAATTAAGTAGATAGGGAAAGAGGATTTGGGCCCAAGTCTGGATCTGTCAGCCTGGGCCAGTACTTGGGACTATTTTCATTTTGGGCCTTTGGTCCAATTCTTGCCCATTTTTGTACCTGTCCTAGACTAAATCTCAAAATTTAATTCTTTGGGCCTTAGGCCGATCTCCCACATGTCCTAAATTCTAACAAGATAGTAAACACAATGACTAAGTGGGCTTAGGCCCAATAATAAACAAAATACAACAGCTGAAAATTTAGAGCTCGTTTAGCCCATTTATTTCGACTTCCGGCTTGTTCCCAAATTGACCTGTCCACCGACTCCTCTTCATTCAAATCGATAGGGCTGACTCAAATGAATTCAACTCGGAGACGCAGAGAGGAGTTCAAAATGAACTCGGGTTGATGCCACATATATTGAAAGTGAAGCAAACGAAAAGAGTTAGAATCGAGTAGAATCCATAATCTTAGCATGATGTTCAAATCCCAGGAAAGGGAACTACATAGTAGTTCATATGATAAGTTATTGAATAGGCCACTAAAATTGAAAAGAAAAACAAGATTCATTTCAATTCTATCAAAAGGTAAGATAAGCATGAGCAACTAAAACGGCTACTACATGTAAACAGCAAACATGATACAACTCCATGCACATGACAAAAACTTATAATAAAGTATATGAAAGATTGGTAATTAGCAACACAAATGGATGAACCATAAGACATAAAATGTTTCAGGGTACAAGGCTGCACAGTGAACTACTAGTATCAAACTTTGTTACCTATTAATCAACAGTTAAGTATAATTCCTAAAGTGGAAAGAAAATGACTAAGTCATAGCAACAAAGCTCACGTGACGCCATTCAAAAGATAAGTTTAAGCCAAGACGAAGACCAAATAGGCGTAGGCTAAATGTCAAACTAGTCATAAGAACTAGAATGAGCGTAACAGAGGAGTCCCAAATTTAAACAAAACGCAGAAAATCATCACACGGAGTAACACATAATTATGGACTTGTGCATTTTTATTAACAGTAATCAAATAAGAAAAGAAAGAAAAAAAAACAAGTTGCAGCCATTCATTTTGTACTAATACATAAATTGGACCAAGTTACTATCATTTCAAACTAAAATAAATAACAACCCCAAACAACTACTCATGCTATAAGGGCAAGGAAATCATGCTTTTGAAACAAGAGAGATAACCCATTTCAATAAGAGAAAAGAAAAGAAAAAAAATCTTCAATCATGGAGCAAGATGTAAACAATCAACAGCCAAACTAATTGCATCCAAATTAGTCCACGACAGAAACTCAACTCGAAAGTATGGCTCAAATAGGACTCGACTTGACCATAATCATGAAAAGAAACAACTCAGAACAGAGAAAAACAGAACTAAAACTCAGAATGACAAACTAAGAGTTCAATGTCAAATAATCAACGTCATAAATCTTGAGATGCTATAAACAACATGTCGAAATATAAAAGATGGGAAAAGTATTATAGAGGAGGACACGTTACCTTTTTCCGGGCAGCGGACTGAGACGATAACGAGCAGGGAACGATTCCACCACTACAAAAGCATGAATACAAAACAATGAACAACAAATTTGGGCAGAATCTCGAACTCAAATGAACGACCACCCTTCCCAAAATTTGTAATCGAAGAGCTTATCTATTTTTCTATGAATGGAGTTCTATGTCTATCTGCTAGAAAAATTCTAACCTTTTTCCCACAACTTTTCTTCCTAAACTTTTTTCAACCTTTCTAACTCCTTTTTCCCCCCCAACCACTAAAACTGAAAAATAAAAGCCGCTTAAATAGAGGAGAATAGGGCTGATTTAGGGGGAAATTTGGGTGGAATTTGTCCAATTCAAATTTTGAATCCCTTCCCGAGGATAAGGTGCCAGCTCGAAATGAGTACAATTTTTCAACGGAAACAAAAGGATGGCCATCTACTTTGAGCGAAGGAAAAATGAGGGAGAGGATTGGGACACCTGGACTGATTCTCAAATGATCTTGGTGCGAACAGTTGAGAGAGAGAAGGAGATGACGGACGAGGTCGCGATTGGACTGGGTTTGCTGCTTGTTTCGCTGTTTCTGGTAGCGTCTGGGGAGGAAGACGCGCTGGGGTCGGGTATATGTATTGATGTATGCTGTCGTATTGTTGTTGCTGGAAATTTGTATTGCTGATGTTTTGTTTGGATCGCTGGTGGGCTGGGTTTCTTTTTATTGGAGTTGGAATTGAAATAATAGGGCCTGTTAAATTGGTAATTGGTGGATTTTGCTGTTGGGTCTTTTGAAATATCAAGTTTGGGGAATTGTATAAAAAGTGGTATTGAAAAGGAAGCCAAGAATGTGGTCAATTGGCTTATGAAAAATAACCACATGAATTGCAATTTCGATCAAATTGAAGCAATTGGTTGATTTTGGCCAAAATTTAAATAATATGAATTGTTATTAATTAATTAACAAGTTTCTTAATCTTAACTAAATAAAATAATTAACTTAATTATAAACTAATTAATTAAAAAATATAAACTATTG
>JAJOOE010003002.1:0-23930 GCA_036250405.1 Solanum raphanifolium | reverse complement strand
ATTTTGTCTTATAACATCGGTATCAACATGAACAGAGAGTGATCCAGCTGCGGAAGTCCATACAGGAATCCAACTAACGTTAAACTCTTCAGCCATATCACTGGTAAACCACATAAACGCGTCCGCAATAACACATGTAATTTTTTTCCCTGAGTCATTCTCAGCAGAAATTATAGCATTATGAATATTTTTCTTCGCGGATTTGAAGAATAATCCTATAATCTCCTCGAGACCACCTCCGGGCACGTGACCCTCTGGGACGCCATCAGAGACGTCATAGGGCTTAAGATTTGTATTTCTATAATTATAATTTTGTGAATTAAAAATTGAAGAATTCGAAATTTTTGTGCTAAAAAATGTGAATGTCACATTTGGTAATGTATTTGCTAGCCTTTGAACAAGTCCATATAAAAGACCAGCATGTGTTGCAAAAGGAAATGCTATAACAGCAACATGATAATTAGACATTTTTGTTTTTTTTCTTGGAGGAGTTTATTGAGATAATAGAATGAAAATAATATGGAGAAGAGTAAAAGATTTGTGTTTTTAAAAAAAAAAAATGTTTGTTTAGTAAACACTCTTAGCCTAGAAGTTTTTATAATTGATAAAAAAAAGTTGCTTTATAATAGGAGATTTTCTAGGTTTTTTGTATGGTTATAATTTATATGAAGGTCTATACAATGGAATTTTATATATATATAGGAAAAAGGATTTCATTCATTACTGTTTTGTTCATTACTTCTGAATGATGTGGTAGATGTAAGTCACGTATATAAATGAATACGAGAGGTTAAGAAAAAAAAAATTGTTATTTCTTCAAAAAATAATATTTTTACACTTTAATATTAAGCCCGAAATATTTATATGTATTATTAATATTTCTTCAATTTGATTTTTTATTTATTTATTAGCATTTTTAAATTATTCTAAAAAGTAAACATAAAAAATCTTGAAGGATTATTAACAAAACAGGTCCAGGCCTTTATGATTAAAAATAATTTTGCTTATATTTCAAAAATATTACTTAGTATAAGAAAAGTTAAATAAATAAATATTTATAAAAGTTACAAAAAAATAATCTTAGCCTCTCATATTCATTTGTACGGTAAGGTAATGAACAAAAATAGTACTTATATATATAATAGAAATAATTGGAATATAACTAACGATCTGGTAAAATTTGGGAATAAATATACAATGGAATATGTATCATTTATAATATAGTATTAGTCTATTTATTATTGAATTTTTTACCAAAATAAGCTATTATTAAAATCAATTCACCAAAATAATAAGTTTTTGAGGCGGGTGAAAAATCATTTAAGAGAATGAGTTTAAGGCTTAGATAAAAAGGTTTCACCTACCGACCGTGACTTATGGTGGAGTGGTAGGTGATGCTTCAATATTATTTCTGTTGTTTTTTTTTTTCAAATTATATTTTTTTTACTGATTTTAAAAATATATTTTAAACTTTGTTGTTTTTTACAAAATTCTGCAAAGTTATTGTTAAAGTCTCTTAATAATACAGATAAACAACCATGTAGATATTGATATCCAAACACAAGCCACTATATATGCAGCCACAAGAACAAAGCCTATAATTGTTACCTTTTTCACATTATCATATTCAACACATAGCTTTTTTTATTTCTACCCTTTTTATTCGTTTAGATATAACAAGTGGACAATTTAAACCCTTCACATCATTCTAATTACTCCCAACACACAATCAACAAAGGAAGCATACGAATCCAAACTAGAATACAAGGTTTAGGAAGCCACTTGCTTTAAATCAATTAACAATCACTTCAACCCAAAATCTTGATTCAAGTTTATGAAGAACTCTCAATTTATCAACCCAAAATCTTGATTGAAACTCATAAATTTGTTGGGTTCTGAAGGTGAATTAGGGCGTCATTGTTATTGTGGATGTTATTGTTATTGTGTTAGAAGAAACAAACCTATATTTATAGAGTCCTAAAACCTTTTCTTACTAGAAAAGAACTAGCTACTCCAAAACATTTTCCTAAAAGGAAAGAATAAACCAAATATGAAAGAATATTATATTTTCCTTTCAAGAAAAGTAAAAACATTTATGGTAATGTTTTGTCTTTTCTTTAAGGAAAAATAAATCTTAAATTATGGTAAGAAAATCAGGGCAAAACCCTAACAAAATTTAATAATAATAATGGATAATCGAAGATTTAGAGTTAAGCATCGTTACCAAAAAGATTTTACTCCAAAACCTGGTCTAAATCGCCTCCTCAAAGATTCCAAAACTCAAAAATGGAGAAATGGGTTGAAACCCCTATTTTAGAAACACATTCTACCCAGGTCACAGATGCTCATCGCAATCGCGACCCAGGGTCATGCGATCGTGATTAGTAAGGCAGCTAACTCATTAAGGTTGACCATCGCGATCGTGATGCACCGTAAGATGATGCTATGTGATCGCGATGAGGGAGTCTTGCGATCGCGATGACCAAAGTGACTATGCACAAGAATCAAAAACTAGCCAAACTCAAAATCATCGAAAACACCCTCGAAATTCGTTCGAAACCCCGTACACATAAACCACATATGCATATCAAATTATACTCGATGTTTCGGACTCAATGAAATCATCAAAACACGAATTCGAGGTCTCCTTGACCCGACCCGACATCTGTGAAAATCACAAGAAACCAACTCACACCTAATTAAAAAGGCTAAAACAAACTCGGGACTTCTCAAAAATCAACCAAGACCTCAACTAGGCCTATAATCATCCCCCGAATTCAACGGAACTCTTGAAATTCCAATCCGAGCATCTGAACCCCAAATGTTGGCCAAAGTCAACTCAAAACTAAAATTCCACAATTTCACAACTTACAACCTCAAATGCTCAAAAAGACTCGAAATCAGAAACCGAAAACTCTTACTAGTCAAATTTCACATTTGGGGACTGATGGAATCGACGGAATCCTATTGCGATACTCGAAACTCCAAAGACACCAAAAACTACTTTCTTAACAACTTAGCCTTTCAAACTCAAAACTTAACAAAAATCTCAACTTTTAACTCAAAGTTCAAAACCAACTTTTCAAATTCAATAAAAAACAACTCGGGGCCGACATCGGAAGGGAAAAAATTGATAATTTCCACAAAAAATAAAAAATGACCGATCGGATCATTACAATTAAACCACTAATTGAGTCAATTCAAGAAAAAAAAAAACTCAATTAGTGATTTTGTTTGATATTGAAAAATAAAACCGACTATATATTAGGATTGGTTTGATTTAACTTAAAAATCAACCCAAGACCCAACCAACCCGACATTACATATATATAATTTTCTTAAAAAGATCTTATTTTATGCATAAAAGTATTTATTTTGATTTATAATTTATAAATATTTCTTATACTTTTTCATAATGTTTATCTTTTTACATATTATTTCAAGTTTGACTTAGGATTTTTAATGGTACAACAGGTTATAGTCCATAGATATTAGTAACTTTAATACATCTATAATCAAAATCAAGTCAATACTAATGCTATAACAAAAATAAATAAATCAATTCAACACTAAGAATGTCAATAATGTTGAATATTTGTTTTTTTAGTTTTACATTGGTTTAGAAAATTAAAATACACAACCTAATTTTAGTTTTTTTTCAAATGTTTAGTCATGCATGTAACTAATCCTTATTAGACTTATTTTAGCATGATTTAGTACTTTTAAATTATGTACATTTTCATTATAACTTATTTATTTGCAATATTTATTTCCTACAATTTCATTATTAATTTTTTGTTGAATATTTTAGTGTCATCACTCATATCATATTTTGTGTCTTTTTTTCAGAAACACCTTAGATAGTTATATTTTAATATGACAAAAGAAATATTCAAAACTTCAAGTTAATTATATGTTTGTATGAATACATTATCAGAAAAAACACAAAAATCCAAAAATAAAAAAACCTAAGTTAATTATTTGTAGAAGGGAATGCTATAGAACAGCAACATGGTAATTGGACATTATATATTATTTTTCTTGGAGGAGTTTAATAGTTTATGGGGATAATAGAATTAACAATTATGGAAAGAGTAAAGATTTAGTTGTGGTTTTCTTTTTTTTTGTTCGTTTCTTTTATGATCTATAAAAAGTTTGTTTTGTAAAAAAAAATATTAACCTAGAAGTTTATATAATTGATTAAAAAATGCTTTAAAATAGGAGCTTTTCTCGGATTGTTGAATGGTTGCAATTTAGATGCATATTTAAACAGTTGGTTTTTCTAAGCTTGTCTTGTGATTTACCCTAATTACTTGTTCACTTTTGAATTGGCACACCTATATATTAAGAAAACAATAATTGACATAGTGAGTTTACTATTTTACCCCTATTAAGTATGAAGTGAATGAATTAAAAACTTAAGATTTTCAAAAAGTTCTACCTTTTTCAAAGTAATTAATTGAGGGTATATATAATAGGTAAAAAAAAAATTGTCTTTTCTTGATTTATCAAAAATAAACAATTAGGGACAACTTAAAAAGGAAAAGTGGACAAGTAATTAGGGATAGAGGGAGTAGAAAGAAGAAAAAAAAAATTAGAACATGTCGTCACTATTCTTCACATGCGCACAAGGTTAGTCTGTAACTCTATAACAAGCTCGACCGAAAGAGCATGCAAGATATTTCAAACCTAGGACCTCCCATTTGAAAAGTCACCTGCTCAACTAATTTGATTATACTAATTATGATTAACCCTCGTTTTTTTTGGTGGGGGGGTGGGTGGGTGGAGGGTTAGGGGTAGGAGTGGGGGAGAGGGTCGGAAAACATCCATAGGTTGCAAATGGGCTGAGGAATTTGGGCTGGTCTATGTTCACTTTCTTAGTCCAAATAGTCTGTAAGATTTATTTGTGAATGTTTATGCTAATAATATTTCACTTATATTTTTTATTTCAAAATTTTGGACAAGCTATGTAATCTCATGCAACAATCTTAAATCAATATACATAAATAAAACTCGATGTTTAGTATTTATTAACCATCAAAGGTTGTGATGGAGTAGTAATTAATACTATTATTTTATTCTTAATTAGATGTTTCGAGATTGAGAACTTTCTCACGTCAATTTAGATTAATCGGACCCCAAAATGAATATCGATAAACTATAAAAGTCTAGTTTACTCATATGTTCATATTCTTCTTTCACGGCGTTACACTAACATGTGGAATTTTCTTTGCTTGTGGCTTATTAAAATTACACATAATACATAAATATATTTTTGAAACTTGCCTATAACTGTATTTATGTCCTTCAACTTAGAGTGTGCAAGTAGACACTTAAATTTGTATAAAAAGAAACAAATAGACACATACAACCTACGTAATACATATAGGACGCCACGTAGAACACAAAATTATTATGTAAGACACCACGTAAGACAAATTCTAATTATTATGGATTGATCTTCATGTGACTCATCAAGTGGTGGTAATAGCTCGTGAATATGTTAATTAAAATGTGCACATAACTCATGAGAATTTATTTATTATCATTTAAGTTGTTAACGTACAAAAGCACTAAAAGCGGTTTTCATATTAATTGCGATTTTCATATTAGAATTCATAAAAATATACTTTTATAATAATGTGCAAATACATAAAAGACGGAACTAGAGAGGTGAAAGAGGGTTCGTTTGAATCTTTTTATCCAAAAAATTATACGATATATATAAAAATCAATTTATTCATGTCTTATAATAATTATTTCGGAACTAATAAATCTTGTCTTACTCTTCAAGATTTTATTTTTTTGAGTAGAAAAGAAGTCAAGAAAAACATACCATAAGGTCCCATAGAATTAGTTCCCGTTAATTCAGGTCGCATTCACCTGCGTTAATTTAGGTACTTTAGACATATTATTAGTCTTGGACAATATATATATATATATATATATATATATATATATACTATGTACTAACTATAGTGGAAAGTTTTGTCTATTTATTTCTTATAATCGTTGTGTTTGAGTTAATTTATGCATATTTCAATTAATATTTTATGGTTCATTTATTACCTTCCAAAAGCACAAGTAGCGAATAATTTTATTCACTAAGACGGAACATCACAAACAAGGTACAGAAATATCGACAAAACTCAATAGGGTTGACTCGCTACTTTAAATGTATCTTAAGATATGTGCAAAATTAAATCTAGAACTCACTTATTAGCATTTGAAATCATTGTCTTAACAATTTATATTAGTACGAAAATATTCAGACACGAGTTATTTTTAATAACTACGTTAAAATTCTAAAATACAGTAATGATTAATTAAAAAACTAATGATAGTTATTATCTTTTGTGAATAATACGTCATCCTGCTGTGAAAATATTTGTTTGAATAAGTAAATATTTGTGTTCTTTCTTAAGTGATACACAAGGTAGATAAATTACTTTTTTTGTGTTTTAAAATCCTACAATGTTTTGTATAACTTTTTAGAAATTTTAAATTTGAAAATGAAAATTTCTACACTTATGCCCTATAAATTAGACAAATTCAATGACAAAAAGAAAATGGTTTTACTTTAAATGAATGATTTTTTTTTCTTCACTTTTGAAACTTCAAAGTAGTGAAGAGCATGTTATAGAAAGTACTCCTTAAACAAAAAAAGTCAAAGAAACGATAAATTTGAAGAATTCCAAAAAAAACTCTTATCACAAACTAATTCTAACATTTATATCATTTTTTTAATTATTCCTTATATCCCAATTTATGTCTCATTCTTTCTCTTTTAGTCCCTCCAACCCAAAAAAAAAAATCAATAAAAAAATTTTATTTTATTTTTAACTAGATGATTTATAGCCACGTAAAATATCTACAAATTGTTTTGAACCATAACTTTCAAATATCTTTTTTTTCCCTTTTTAAACTTTGTGTCCAATTGAAATATAAATTACGATGCCGCAGAAAAACATAAGAATTAGCGACGAAATACTTCTACCTCTAAACCACAAAATAGCTATTGCTAATCCTATTTAACGATAGACTAAATACCAATTATCAAAAAACAAATGTTATCTAAGAACTATTTAGCAACATAAAAAAATAAGGGGAGAAACATAAAAAAAAAATGTTATTATATATAAATAGTCAAAGGGGATTAGATTTCTTTAAACCAAATTCTTTCTCTTTTTTTTTTTCTTTTTTCCAATCTACAAAACACAAGTGTGGTAATCATTATCGAACATGGGTGCCACCAAATAAGTTGACACTTTAATCCACCAACTCTTTTTTCTTTCATATAAATACTATACTATATACACCTCCAAAAGTACTCAAACCAAAAAGCAAACAAACAAAAAAAATCTCCTCAATGAATTCTTACTATTTTTTTGCCCCTCTTTTGCTACTATCCATTATTTCAACAACCATCAATGGCCTCACTCAACAACAAAGTGGCTATGTAATGCAAACATACACAAATTATTACAACAACAACAACAATTTGATTCAACAATTTTTGGCTCCTCAAAATGCAGCTCGTTCAATGCTTAGGCTAAGACCATTAGTATGGGACAAAAAATTGGAGAATTATGCAAAATGGTACGCAAATCAAAGAAGGTATGATTGTCAATTACAACATTCTAATGGACCTTACGGCGAAAATATATTTTGGGGGGGAGGGGATGGTTGGTCGCCAATCCAGGCTGTAGCAGCCTGGGTTGGCGAACGACGTTCGTACAACTATGGGTACAATAGTTGTAGTGGGGAAGAAGAATGTGGACACTATACACAAATTGTGTGGAGAGAGACTAGAAGAATTGGTTGTGCAAAAGTTACTTGTTATAATGGCTTGGGAGTTTTTATGACTTGCAATTATGATCCTCCTGGTAATTACATTGGTGAAAGACCTTACTAAACCTTTCTTCTTTTTTTTGGAAAAAAAAATTGCATTGATCAATTGGTTTTTGTATTATTATTATTTTTGTTTTCTTGAAATTTGTTTTTGTTTTGTGAGATTGAGAAAAGAATATTTTCTCATTGCTACTTGATTAATTTGTATCAATAATGACAAGTGTAATATGATGATTTGAAAGTTAACTATATGGTATATGAGTTATGTGAATGTGGAAGTTAATTGTATGCCATTGTTGAAGGGTTTTTAGGTTTGTTTGTATGTGTCATGTTTTTGTAATGATGTTTGCATATCTCAAGAAGATAAGCCATTGAGAGGGAAATGAAAAAATGTTTCCTGGTACGAAGGTGAATTCAGAATTTGAACTTTATAATTCAAGTTTGATATTCTATAATAGGTTCAAAATCTACTATGATGAATTTTTCATACGTATACAAGATGTGAGCCAAAATTATTAAATTTTGATATATCTGTATTGTTTACATATATACTACATGCATTCGCTTCTATCTTGTGTGTTACTTCTCTATAGATTATTGATATAACTATAGAATTTAAGTTAAAACTATTGAATTTTGATGAACTCGATTGGTATTTAAAATTTGAATCACCGATTAAAATATTAATATTTAATAAAAAATAATTTATATGTTCTTAAATTTCTAAAATAACAAATATAATGGACCAAATTTGTTTGCTTAAAAGCGATAGACAAGAAGGACGGGAGGGAGTAATAAATTCAGGGGCGGAACAATAATAGTAGTTACGAGTTTTACACAATTCAACATATTTAGCTCAAATTTTATATTTCTGATTTTAAAATAAATCATCTAATTAATGTATATAAATTATTTATTTAATACCAATAAACAAAAATAAATTGTAACTCATAACCTATAAACGTAAAATTCTAAATCCATCTCGAACAAATTTTACAATTTAACAAAGACAAAAAAGTTAGAAAAGGAAGCTCAATTCTTATTTTAATATTATTTATGTTTTTTTTTCACACTTTTATTTTTATTTTTTCTATCCTTCCATTCCATTTCTTTTTTTGTTGTTTTTCCTTTCTATGTTTTGGAATGAGGGAATAAGTCAGAACAACAGCTGGCAATTTAGAAAATTGAGGAATATTTGGGGCCAATTAACAGAATCATAACATAGTCATAGGTTTACAAAATAATATTTGTTTATAAAAATCTTCTAAAGTAGAACATTAATTATTATAAATCATTTTATAATAAATATATTAAGATATCTTTGTTTACCAACATTGGTTATAGTGGATGGTTGAGATTCCTCCATTTTAATTAGAAGTTTCATGTTGGAAGCATCACCCGCAGAAATGGATTCCGCAATATGAGAATCAGATTTTCATCGAATTATAATGTACGAATCCAAATTGAATTGTATTTTAATATGAATATCGAACACTAAAAAACAAATAAAAATATAAAAATATATATCTTTGTTTAATATTGCTATCTAAAACATCAATAATCTAACAATAAACCGACCAAATGCCAGCCTAATTAAGAGCAGACTTCTTGAAGGCTATGCTCCTTTAATCTTCTAGATATAATATTATTAATAATAATAATTAATAATATACATTTGGTTTTCCAACTTTTTAGTTTAAAAAATAATGTACTTTCTTATTCTCTGTCTTTAACTAAAGAGTGTTTGAACTTTTTAAAAATATAGGATTCGAACCTTGAGAATTGAGAATTCCTTTCTATATGGAGCATTTCTCCCTTGAATGACCTCTATATACGACACAAATAAGATGAATTAAATGATCAATAGATATCAAATATTAAATAACTATAAAAAAAATTATATTCTTTTGTTTTATGATTGATTGCGATTTCATATTCATGATTATGATCCAATTCGAGCCTTAATAAAATAGAAAAACTTCTAGTAAAGAACATTTTCTTTATCATACATTCTTTAATATAAGACTTAAACGATACGAATCTGAATTCTTAGTAAATATTGAGTTTTACATGTTTATTCCAAAAAATATATATATGTCTTCTCTTTTTTTTATTTTGTTTTTATTTGATTGTCATTTCATTTTCATAATTATTATGTAGACCCAATAAAAGACAAAGTGGGAACTTATTTTTGTGGTAGAAATAAGTACCACTTGATTTTTGTGGCCACATGTCTTTCATGTAATCCCTCTTTCAAACCCTTTATCTTCTCTTTATCCACAAATATATACTTTTCTAACTCTTCATGCAAAATAAATCCAATCAGAAAATGATATTTTTAACATATCTAGTTGTTGAAATACTACCTGCAGGTGCATCTTTATTATTTTATCGAGTATCTGCTATTTTTCGATATTATTGGACATACATTGGAAGATAATATATATACATTACTTGTCAAATATTAATTGGACATTACGCAAAATGTTCTTTATAATATTATTATCGACCTTAATTGAATTTAATATTTTTAACACGTAATGAATGTTATTGTTATCCATATATCTAATTTTTAAGAATCATACCTCAAATGCACATGCTACAATACTATAATTTTGTAAGGAATATAATCATTTTCCATAATTTGGCACATAATAGATAATTAATTATTTTAAGGATAATTATATAGTCCTTATGCACTCAAATTGGTCATAATGATTCGTTGGTACATTGTAACTAATAATTACTGAACCATTAAAATGTTGTGGTGAATGATAAGTATTTCTTCATCTTTAATCTAAGATTTCATATTTGAGTCCTGAAAATGATGTCGACTTTAATTCAATACTTTTACCTTTCAAAGTGGTAATTCTTGACGTGAATCTGAACTTGTCAAATCCCAAAGCGAATATCGAACTTCTAATGTGAAATAATGTATAAATTTTTTTTAGATTCAAGTTTACACCATCCTACTATCCTAGGGTTATCAACTCAAACACACCTATGGGCCTAACTAGACTTCAAATTGGGCCTTCAGCTTGGGCTGGTCTTGAACCTCAGAAGAATGAGACTTCTTACTTCCAATTTCATTTTAAACAAAACGATTAATTTTTCATAGAATTGATATGACATGTTTAAAATCATAAAATTCAAAAGGTAAATTTAATATGACATATACATCTTTGATTTAAGACCATAAAATTCATTTATTTATTTTTCATTCATAAACTTCATACCCCAATCAAACTATAAGTAAAATGAAACAAAGATAACAACGTTTTAGCGGTTTTAAAAAAAACGTGCTGCTCAACTCTGTGAAAGCCCCTAATTCGAATATTGACCTTTCTTTCTCTTCTTCCAGTCTGATCCATCGAGCTCTCATAACCGATCACTCATATGTCCACTTCGTATTGGCTAGCAAAGTTGAGATATTCTACGTTCAGTGACAACTAATACTTAATTTTTTTCCATATGTATTCCAACCGCCACAAAACGTGGCAATTTGCTAGTAGTGCCATGTAGAAAATTTTCAATGGACCATTTTATCAGTGTCAAGCTCTCATAACCGATTACTCTTGTGTCCATTTTGTCGTGGCTAGCAAAGTTGAGATATTCTAGGCTCAACGATAAATAGTACATCTAACCGCTGTGAAACATGTCGATTTTCTAGTAGTGCCATGTGGAAATTTTTTAATGGACAATTGTTGTCAAGTTGTCACCATCTTATAGAACAAAGAAAAAAAGGAGTTCACGGACTCAACATATAACATGATGCCATAGCTCACGAGCAATTATTAATCAATGCCATGACAAAAAATGGCCAATCTTTGCATAAATTGTCAAATGCCACCACTATTTTGTTATCTTTACAACCATACAATATTACAACAATGATTTGTATGATCGACCCACTTAACATGCAATTTTTCCATTAAAGGAACACTAATATTAGTGATGTTTGAGTCAATTTGTGCGCATTTCAATTAATTTTATCGAGTACTTTTTTAATAGTAGAGATATCGAGTAAATTTATTCAATATTTTTCCACAATAAGGTACAGTAATATTAATGGTGTTCGGATCAGCTTAACTTATATGCATTTCAATTAACTTTATACCTCTAACATAGAGATCATGTAATTTTGTCCGCTAAAAGTATGGACATATGAGAATAAATCATTTATTGTTTTTTGGCTCAAGTTCGTTTATATAGAATTTACATATTTGAAATTACATAAAATTAAAATAGTACTGTCCCATTTAATGTTATGCATTTTTTTTTTAAAACAACGAACTTTTTTTTTCTGAAACTTATAGGTTAAAACAAGCTTGTATGATTATAAATGATCTCATTAAGAATAAAATGAAAAGTTTAAAACTAAATTATTTTTAAATATAAAAAGTTTATCATTTCTTTTGAGATTTAAAAAAAATAAAAATATGTCACATACATTGAGACAGAAGAAATATAGGTCGGCATATCCATAATTTATAATTCACATATATTTAAAAAGAATTTTTAGTCAAAGAGAATTGATTTAAACTTTTTACTTTACCATTTAACGTGCTCCAATCAACACTTAGATATTATAATCATTCTTTGATACACAAAAATTTCAAATTAATGCTACCTGATTTCTCAATATTATTATTAGCCTTCAACAGATATTTTTTCCTCCAATATTATTTACTCACACCAACAAACTATCATAAATACTTTTCAAAAAATATTTTTCATGGATAATGATTTCAATTATATATAGCAAACACCCTATAATCGATATCATCCAATAAAAAATAGTTTAGTGTACAAAGCCTTTCACGTTCACGTATTGAGAAAGTAACGTGCACTCCAAAAGTGTGGTGTATAGCTCCAATATAAAACAAATATTCTTCAACTTAGCTACACCCTAATCGATACCATTCAATAAAAAAAAATAGTTTAGTGCACAAAGTATTTCACGTTCACGTAGAGTTTGAGAGAGTAACATTCACTCCAAAAGTGTGGTGTGAAGCTCCAATATAAAACAAATATTCCTGAACCTGCATCCTAATCGATATCATCCAATAAAAAAACGTTCAGTATACAAAGCATTTCACGTTCATGTAAGATTCAAGAAAGTAACATACACTCCAAAAGTGTGGTGTAGAGCTCCAATATAAAACAAATATTCCTGAACCTACATCCTAATCAATATCATCCAATAAAGAATAGTTTAGTACACAAAACATGATCAGCAGGGATAGAGAAAATACCATTCACTCCAAAAGTGTGGTGTAGATCCAAATATTCCTGAACTCTTATATAATAAAAGACATTAGCCACATTATTCACTACTTCAACTCCCAAAGGTATTAAACAATCAATCTATCTCTCCATAACCAAAAAAAATATGAAGTCTCTATTAATCTTCATTTTTCTTCTATTTTTCCTTTCATCAATCACCTCAATCAACACCCTTAAAATCCCCTCAAAATCATTATCACCACTTGATCAAACAAGTCTAAAAAACCTTAACAATGAAACAATCTACAAAATCTCAAAACAATTATGTTGGAATTGCTTAGGAGAAGCAATTCAATTCTTGTTTCATCACAATTTAGTGCGAGCAACAAAAATGGAATTACCCTTAACATGGGATTCAAATCTTGAAAATTATGCAAAATGGTGGGCAAGTTCAAGAAGAGAAGATTGTAGACTTATGCATTCATTTGAAGAAGGTTATTTTAAATTAGGTGAAAATATTTATTGGGGTAGTGGAAATACTTGGACTCCAACAGATGCTGTTAATGCTTGGGCTGATGAGAAAAAATATTATGATTATGCTTCAAATTCTTGTGTTGAAGGGCAATTATGTGGGCATTATACACAAATTGTGTGGAAGAGTACTAGGAAAGTTGGATGTGCTAGAGTTATTTGTGATAGTGGTGATGTATTCATGACTTGTAATTATTTTCCTCCTGGAAATTATATTGGTGAAAAACCATATTGATGTTGGAATAATGATGTTTTGTGGTTATATATATATATATATATATATATATTTGTTTTGATAAATTTGTTTTGTGACATGGGTGTTTAATTAAGTAGAAGTATCAAGTCACATGGTATGCCACTTTCTTGTGTACAAACATTTTGGTGTGTAAAATCTACTGGTTCGACTAATATTTCACGTTTGTGTCGTAGAAAGCCTATTAGGGGAATTCTAGTGCTCTACGGAGGATGATTGTAATCCTAGAGCTCAAAATCGAGACATCTATTCAAGGAAAAATGAACCTTTACCATTCTTTTTATATGTATATATTCATCATTTGGTCTTCATACTATTTGACCTGATTCATCCTGAGTAAGACCCATTAAAGAAAAAAAATTGATCTTTACTAAGGGAATCTTCATTCTGAAGGCTCAAACCCGGCTCTTCTAGTTAAATATTGAGGGACTACGGAAATGGAGCAAGTCAAATCTTGTTGGTAATTAATATTTGGCTGATGAGAAGAAGTATTATGATTATGCATCAAATTCTTGTGTTGAAGGGCAACTTTGTGAGCATTATACACAAATTGTGTGGAGAGTACTAGAGTTGTTTGTGATAGTTGTGATGTTTTCATGATTTGCAATTATTTTCCTCCTAGAAATTATGTTGGTGAAAAAACTTATTGATGTTGGAATAGAGATGTTTTGTGGTTATAACATTATTCTTGATTCAAAATTTGATAATATGTAATGACATTTTGTGTATGATAATTGATAAGGGTGATTAAGTACAAATATCGAGTCACATAGTATTGAAATTCATTGGCTCAACTAATAGTTTGTGTTTGTGTGGTAGAAAGCCCATTAGGGGATTTCTAGCACTCTCTACTAAGAGGAATTATAATTCTAGAGCTCGAAATCAAGACATCTCATCAAAGATAAAAGAACTTTAATTTTACTATTTTTTTTTATAATAATCATCATTTGATCTCGAAACCTTGATCCGATTCATCTATATTTGTATCAAATAAAGTCCATTAAAGAAAATTTTGATTCTTACTTGGGGGATATTCAGGTTGGATAAATGATGAGGGTTATGGGTAGGGAGGGGTGAAGATGGGATGTGTTAAAGGGTGATAAAGACGTAATTATTATGGAATATTATTAGTGTAATTTATTTTTCCTACTTTCATATTAGGGAATTCATAGAGAAAATGCTTAACCAACATGAGAAAATTGGGAATTTCCAAAATATATTTTCTTTCCTAACGGCACACCCTTAGTGATTATAAAATGACCCCTTTAATTAAAAAAAAATAAGATTATAAAATGACAACAATCACTTTGAGCAATTTGCACTATAAAAATATGTGCTTCTTAAAGTTTTTGAGTTTTTTCTATAAAAACAAATATACAAAGTGTGCAAGTTTCAAATTCATGATTTCGTTTAAATTTTAACTTCAAATCAATCAGACCACCTAGCCAAAACTTTTACTAATGATGAATTATATTCACTAAGTATCACGAGTTTATAGTAAGTATATTCCCAAAAAGTTCTTGAAAAAGATTTATTGATATAATTTAAGTTACTTTTTGCGTAATCTCATTATAAATTTATATGTTCGCTATTTTAAATGTGACATTATTTTCAAAAAAATTCCACATACGTCACTATCAAAGATAGTATCGCCTCCTCTTCTCGATTTTTTTTTTCAATTATTGGAATTCGTGAGTCATGCACAAATTCACATATACATACAAATATTCTATGATCGACATGGATACAACGTAGAGAGCAAATTCATATGTCGGATAATATTGCTTGAAGCTAAGAATGTTTATCCAAAACATGTAAAATGTATCAATCGTATTAAATAAAAGGCTTAAGTGATCGACAGTCCTTTAAAGTTGTCCGCATATTTCACTTAGATACTTCAACTAGGGTTAATACCTATTGAACACTTTTGTCTATTCAAATCTTGTTCCTATTAGACATTTTTTGATAATAAGTGAAAAATGTAAAATGTGTGTGATACACTCTCGATGACGTGGCAAAATAATTAATGAAAAGATGACATGTGGCAAGTGGACCCCAAAAATTATGGAAGAATGATTTTTATATTAAGGAAAAAAGTTTACCACAAATACATTTTCAATCTTTTTAATATACATTAAAACATTGAATATAATAACACATTTTTACCCGGCCCCACACTACCCCCACCCCCTTTCATCTACCCTACTACGCCTTTCTTCTTCATCTTCTTTCCGGCAACATTTCTCTTCTTAAACCACTCTATATCTTCTCAAACTACTTGTAGACTCAATTTTTTAAAAAATAACAACAATTATCCGTACCTAATACGTGAGAGAAAGATATAAAGTGAGACTCGTACAAGAGTGATGAAGAAGCGGATTTGTTAACGAAGTAATTATTTCAAATCGGGTGCAAAGAGAAATCAAGAGGACCCAAATTAATTTTATCGAATTCTTTAATTTTATTTTTATAAGTTAAATGAGTTTATATTTTAATTCGAATGGTGATGTTTGTTTGGAGGTGCTGGAAATGGAGCTGGCGGCTAAATTTTGATACTTCAATGTCCAATTTTTTTTTCTGGCAGAGCTAATTAGTTGATTTTCATTACTCCAATGTCCAAAAATCTTGTTTCTTCTTTCTTTAGTAGATCCAATTATTTGATTTTTTTAAAAAAAATACACGGTAAGTTTGATTTTGAAAACAGGTGAAGAAGACAATTGAAATTAGGGGGAGGGGAGGAAGGGGGTGGGGGATTTTCCTTTTTTGGATTATTTTTAAAAAAAATTATTTACAATGCCAACTGTAAGTTTTTTTTTTTAAAAAAAAAAATTAAAATATGATTTCAGATATCTTCACGCGCCAAAAGAAGGTGAAAAACACTTTTTCTGCCATATCAGCGTTTTGTGTTTAATAGGTAATTTTTTTGAACAATTTAGGTGTTCAATAGGTACTGGCTCTAGTTCAGGTGTCTAAATAAAATATGCGGACAACTTTAAGGGGTCATCGATGACTTAAGCCTAAATAAAATGATAGTAGCAAAATCAGATTTTGAGCAGCCTCTCAACCCACGTTGATAAAACACATGCAATTCGATTTTTAAATAAATTGAAATAGAAGAATTATATATGAATTTTGATTTAAAAGATATATAAAATATCTAATTCAATTTTTTTTTAGGGTTATTACGTAAATTGCAATGGGTAATATGTTAAGAATAAGAAAAAAAAGAAATGTAATAACTTCGATTCTGAGAGATTCGTGCTAATTTAATATGCAAGAAATGATTAATTTCCCAAGATGCGTGATAATTTAATATCTGCAAGAAATAAAATCTTCTCTCAAACACATAAGATTCTTGAATGAACAATGGGATGAAGATTCAAGCGTATTCTGTAGCTGAATCCATTCGAAATCAAGATTCAAGCGTGTTCTGGTATTCAACATGAGTCTAGTTGAGAAATATCATCACCGAAGTCTTGAAGCAGAACACCATCATAGAGAACAATAAAGACAATGCACATAGGATTTGGAGTGGTGTTCTTGTAAGGATAACGAAGAAAAGCAGCCCTGCGCGGAGTTCTTAATTTTGTTGGCGACGTGTTTTGTTTTGGTTTCGATTGTATTAGCCTATGTATATTTATCGCATTATAGAGAAATAAGCTTATATTTAGTTATACCCTCGATAGTATTACTCCTCATATCCAGCAGAGTAACTGGTTATATGTGCATAACACATACTTTTCATTTTTCAAAATTTACACGGCCTGTAGCTCCTGCAAGACCATAGGTTATATATGCCTCATTTTTATCTTAAAAAAAAAAAGTAGTATCCGAAAACATAAAGTCTTTAATATTCACTTGTTTGCAATACAATCCGTTGGATAATATTGTATGAGATTATATTTACTAATATGAATATGTGGATTGTCTAATTTAAAATCTTAAAATATTATCTAATATAAAATTGTAGTCAATTTTTTTAAATATAATTTTTATTTTATTTCAATTTTATACTCCCTCCGTTTAAAAAGAATGACCTCCTTTCCTTTTTAGTCAGTTTAAAAAAGAATGATCTCTTTCTTTTTTTGGTAACATTTTAATTTCAACTTTCCACGTGACATGTTTAAGGCCACAAGATTAAAGGACAATTTTGTACATTTCACATAACTTTAATTTAACACCACAAGATTCAAAAGTCTTCTTTATTTTCTTAAACTTCGTGTCAAGTCAAACTAGACCATTCTTTTTTAAACGGAGGGAGTATTATTTAAGCAAAAATAATATCATAAAATTTACTAGTAAGTAAAAATTTTGAGGCACCATTTTTTTTTGGGGGCCTTGGGTCTAAAGCAAATGTTTCATTGGCCAACCCTGCTATCCCCTTCCCATTAAGTTTTTCTCATGGATTGTCCCTATTTCAAATGATCTTTTATTTTTACCACTCAAATTGTTTGGTCTTTAATTTTGATATTTGTTGATCATTTAATGAATATTTATGCTTCAAAGTATTCTTAATGACCTAATTTTGCAAGACAAACCTTTTTAAAGAATGTTTACCTTGAGACATAAATTTAGTACTATCTAATTCGTAAGATAATCTCTTAAAGAGAACTTTACTTGGACCATAAGTTCAGTAGATAACTAGACATAACTTGTGTCTTGGAGCATAAATTCAGTTTGCATAACTTGTGACTTAGGGCATAAATACGATAAAACTTTTGTCTTGATGCATAAATTCAGTTTGCATAACTTGTAATTTATAACATAAGTACAATAGATATAACTTGTGCCTTGAGACATACGTTCAATAGTACAAACTTCTTTTAAGATATAAAGTTCTACAATTAAACTTATGCTTGAAGACATAATTTTTATCTTAAAACATAAGTTCAGTAGCATGAACTTCTTAAGACATAAAGTTCTAAATTTGAACTTATGCCTTATACCACATAACTTGTGCCTTGTGATATAAATTTCTTAAAGCATAATCGAATGTAAAATCGAATATATCGAGTATAACTTGTACCTTGTGACATTAGTTCATTGAACAAACTTCTTAAATCATAATGTTCTAAAACTGAACTTATGCCTTATAAACAATAACATGTGTCCAACAAATTTGTCTACTTTGGGATTTAAAAAAAAAAATTTAATATCAAAGTAATTTTTTATCATTACTTGAAATGAAATGGTTAAGTGCATAAATTAAACAACACAAATTTGAACACAACCCCCAAATAGGGCATTCAATAAAAATGATCCCTTTTGTTTTCCATTGATAATTTGATGCCTTTGACTTGTTATAATAAATTCTCATAAAAATCTATTCTTTTCTACTTTTACTCTTTCTTGATGCCCATTTTTCCTCGATCGTTCACCTATGATCACCAAAATTAAGCAACCCTTTAAGCCCAAGATCCCAATATCAATAACAACTTCAGTCCCACAGTTTTCTGGCTCAGTTTTGAGCTTTTCCTCAAAGTCAAAATCAAGATTTGACAATAAGGGTGTTAATAATTGTAGGCTGTTGTGGGTGGATGAGAAAGGGAAAATGGAATTGTTGAGGAAATTGAGCAGAGGGTGTTTCAGGAATAGTCTTAAGAAGGGTCAGAAGGTTAAAATTGAGTCAGTGAGTGATGGTGAAGATGTGTTTGATGCAGCTTCTGCTAGGGCTAAGTTGCAGCCTGAGCATCTTGTTGTCATGGTCAATGGGCTTGTTGGGAGGTAAAAAAGATTTGATTTTTTTATTCTTTGGAGCATGTTGATGTTTTTGAGGAATTTGCTAAATTATGAAATAGTATGATTTTCTTGATTCTTTTGTTTTGGTATCATTTGTTTGCTGTTGTGTTTAAGGATTTGATTGATAATTATGGTAGGCTGGAACTAAAGTTTCTTTCTTTTTCCTCTTTTCTTCAGTTTCTCTTTGGTACTTCAAACACATTTCTGTACATTCGTGCTGAAGTTTATCTTTTCGATTGCAAAAACAGAAAGAGGATTATATAAATATTCATTGGGAGGTAACGACAACATACCTATTGTAATCCCATAAGTGGGGTTGGGGTGTGAGGAGGGTAGTGTATACGGAGACCTTACCTCTGCCATAGAAGATAGAGAGGCTGTTTTCAATATACCCTCGGCTCAAGGAAAAGCATTTCGAAATAAATAAATAATGGGAGTGAAGAAGTAGTGGCAAAATACTAAAGAAAGCATGACAAAACATTCTTAAAAGGAACTGTGACATTACTTCCTCGAGGAAAATCAAGTTCTCGAAAGTGAAAGCATCCAAGATGAATCAATTTTCAATTAGTGAAGGAGAGTTAGATAAACATTGATGTTACTTCGTCTAGGAAAATCAAGTTCTCAAAAGTTATCTTGGTCCCAATCTTCTCAATCAACCTGTGGATCATTACATGATCTTGATCCCACTCAGATGACTTTCTGTTCAAGAGAAGGAAACTTGCCATGCACATTGTTAAGATATGACTAGTTTTAAAAATGGAGCAACCAGAATAATTATCCCAAGAAAGGAAAAGGTATCCAATTGTGCTTTTTTGTCTGAAAGCAGACGTCGTGAAACATAAAAAGTGATGTGGCCAAAAGCTGGAGTAATAAGAGATGATAGTGAGAGAAAATCTATAAGTGCTTGTAGCTAGCTGGAGACTTACAGGGACTGCCACATTAGGTCCATTATGCTCTTATTGCATGATGAAGAATTTGAAACTCAACTTACTATTACCTTTCTCAGAAAAAGAAAGACTTTGCAACTCAACTTATGACCAATTAGTAACTGATGAATGTCCTTGGATCTCTTTTACTACCTGCTCATTCTACCCTATAAATGCGGAGAAGAAAATTCTTTAATGTACTTTACTCTCTAATAGTTTCTTTTTTTTGGTAGGTATGTCATAGCTCCTTTCTGAATGGTGTTCTCTTTCCTTTTCAAATCTTTCGTTTGGTATAAGGAGTGGAGAGGGAAGAGAAATATATTTCTGTATAATTTTTTTAAGTTTTATTTCTGTATAATTAAAGCATAAAAGAAGTAATAAAGTGAAATGATTTATTGATGGTGTTAGCAATAGTATCTTTTGACTTCTATACAGAGGGTCCATGTTATAACTGCAAAAATTTCAGAAGAAAATGAGAAATAGGTTAGGGGCCTTGACAAAGGGAATTACCTCCTATCATAAACTAGAAGCAAAAAAGCCAACCAAAGTTATATATGTAACTTACAAATTTAGAAAAAACATCATTCTAATCAGAAATTGAGGGATAATGTTGGTTTTCATTGACACTTCATTGTCATGCCATTTTTTTTTGAAACTTGTAACTTTGTATTTCTCACCATTAAAGGATATGTTGCAACCTCCAAAAAGTGTGCTACAGAGTGGTATTAATTACAAAAGTCCTATGAAATCTACTATATGTATTTCATCATCTATACTATGCTCTTTACATGAAAAACATAAGGAACTAATACAATTCCATTTGATCTTTTGAATGGAGTTGGATCTGCCTTGAAAATTCTACCATTTCTTTCCTTCCATATGTTCCATGCTATTTCTTACTGGTGCTAAAATTATAGAGTAATAGGAAACCAAGAAATTCTTATCAGAACACTTATGCATATGCTTCAAAGAACCCCCCGACACACTTCTGATGAGAATTTAAAAGGTTGCATACTTTTGGAGTGCTTCCAAATCTCATTGTAATGGTAGGTCTGATCTGTGGAGTTCATATGTCTATAACTGTGGTGCTTTCAAAATGATGCACTTTGTCTTTCATTTGTCTTATAGTTCCTGCTTTTTTCAGCAGGTATAAGTGGAACAACATCCTCTTTTTATGTTAATTCCAGTAATCCAAATTTCTTAATAGTTTATTTCTGTTGCCTTTGCAGTTCTGCAGATTGGAGATATGCCGCTGAGCGATTTGTCAAAAGGCTCCCTGATAAAATTGTTGTTCACTGTAAGTCCAACTTTAGTAATAATCAATTTCAGATTGCAGCCACCGGTTGTTACTTATTTGTGTGGATGCATCTTATCCGGTCCAAATAGCCAGAGTTGGCATGCTCACAATATCTTTGTTTTCTTTTTCTCCCTCTGTGGGTTGGATTTTGTCAAATGTCTTCAATGGGTTGCAGCAGGGTTGTATCATTTTTGCCTTAGAATCAGAATTACTGCTGCTACTTCAGTGTAAGAATTTGTTTGTGATAGCGTACACCAGATCTGGCGCAGCATAGGGATCACTACTCTACCACTGTGCACGACAATTATGGGAATTTTTAATGGTAATTTGGGGTTGTTCCGAAAGACAACCATGACCCTTTGATGTTTTTATTAACGTAGAAGGAGAGGCTTACGTTAGGTCTGCTTGGATGAAATGCATATGGAATGTTTGTAGGAACTTTTGAAAAGTTCGTCTGTGTGATCTCATGAATAGGGATTAGGCATCCGTGTTGAAAAATGTAAGTTCCTTGGTCAGTATAATTTGAAACTGGCAGAATACATAGATAGACACTTCAACTTGCGCTCAACTGGCAACTACATACCCCAACTTTGAAAAGGCACATCTATACACCTTAACTTGGTCTAAATTGGCCCCGTGAACACCCAACTTTGAGAATGCACATCCAGAAAAGTGTGCTTACAGGGCCAACTGAAACCAAGTTAAGGTATCTAGATGTGCATTTTCAAAGTTGGGGTGCCAGTTGAGGTCAATTTAAGGTGTTTATCTATGTATTATTCCCTTGGAAGTGGACTTTGGACATCAATCTCATGGTAAATGTGAAGCGGGAAGTTCAACTGGTTTACAATGGGCTATGTCACTTTAGGTTGTGACAAACTAGTAGGTTATGCATATAACTTTATCTTGCTATATCAGTGATCTATAGTAGAAATATTGTTACACATTAATATTATCTTTCCATCTAGTTGGGGTGATAGGTGGAATCTTCAAATTATATCCCGTAAAGCACTACTTAGTAGTTAGCACATAACTGCCTGTGCTGAAAAGCTGTGCAAGTGAGGCAAAGTTCACATCCTGCATTGAAGCAAATTGTAAGACTGAAGTACAGCTCTATTGTGCCTTTAATAATACTGTCCGAGATTTTCATTTTGTTTTTCTCTTTCTATGTATTTCGCGATGCAATTGATTGTTGCATATCTTAGCCATTGAGATGAACTGAGGTTGTTTGAACTGACGATAACATCTTGTGACTTGCCAGGTAGTGAGTGCAATTATTCAATGTTGACCTTTGATGGTGTTGACAGGATGGGCGAGAGACTTGCAAAAGAGGTACTTTGCTAATGACTTTCTGATTTTAATAGGTTCTTATCAAATGAATTTCTAGCAAATGTAAGTCTGTTAGAATAAGTAATTTGAGGCTTGAAAAAACCCTGCTGCTTTATAGTGCAGGTGGAGGATGTGATCAAACGGTGGCCTGGGGTGTGCAAGATCTCTTTTGTTGCTCACTCCTTGGGTGGCCTTGTAGCAAGATATGCTATTGGGAGGTTGTATGAACCTCCAATGAAAACAGAAGTAGCTGGTCTTAATGGCTCCTGCTTAGTCAGGGAAGAGAATGTGTCTGACCAGTGTCACAAGCAGTCTTCTGAAGAAACTGTTGCTGGTTTGGAACCTGTGAACTTCATAACAGTTGCAACTCCGCATTTGGGCTCAAGAGGGCATAAACAGGTGTTTCATTATCTCATAGTTTCTTCATTGGTTGATTTTTTCTCCAACTTTAGCAATTACTATCTGCTTTTCGAACTTCATTGTAGTCATTCCACTTCAAATGCTTAATTACTGAAAAGTGAAGTTTAGTTGGGCAAGTTTGAGCGTAGGCATCTATCAAAAGCTTCACATAAGGACATATATTTTCTGCCTTCATTTTCAAGCTTTTTTCTTGTGACTAGTGGATATTAGTTGTCAATTCAACTTTTTCTGGTTGGTTCCATTTTTACCGACTAAATAACTAACATAAGCAACTTCATTATAGAAAGATGATATCCTCAGTCTTTTCTGGTTATTTTTCTTTTTTGTTTTTGTTTTTTTTTTGGGGTGGGGGGTGGGGTAG
>JAJOOE010003001.1:0-22734 GCA_036250405.1 Solanum raphanifolium | reverse complement strand
TAGGTTACTTGAATTCTTGAACTTAAAAATTCTTGAATTTGAAGTTTGTATAGAACTAATTTTAGAAATTAGATATGAACTTAAATTTTTGGATTTTAGAAGTACTTAAGGTTGTGAACTTTAGAAATCTTGAATTATTGTAGGATTTTAGTATTTTAGGTTGCGAACTTTAGAAATCTTAAATTATTGTACAATTTAAGAACTTTAGGTTGTTTACTTTAGAAATCTTGAATTGTAGAATTTATGAACCTATTAGGTTGTAAACTTTAAAATCTTGATAAAATGTAATCTTTATGAACTAATGTTAGTTCATGTTTTGTGTAGCATGTTTGTGGTATGATTTATATATTCGGATGAATTGAATTGAATTCACAGGTGGACAGCAGAAACTGTAAAAAAAAATGCAGGATAAGCGACGGATAGGGTAGTTCGCTTGTCTGGATTTAACTAAATATAATTTTAGACTGTGTCACTTTTCAATTTTTTAAAAAAAATTAAAGCGACGAACAACGTCTCTTTGTCCCCTGCTTTTCAAAATTTTCAAAAAATGATAAATTTAAAACAAACGACGAACTATATATATATATATAAAAGCAACGAACGAAGTCACATTATTCAAGAAAATAATTTTGTTTTAAAAAAAATAAAAAACGACGTTGTCCATTGATTTTTTGCGGCAGCGTCTGTCATTTTATGAAAAGCGTCTAGCAAAAGAGTGACGAACTTGACTGCATTGCATTTTCGTCGATTTTGACAAAAAAAGCAAAGCAATCTGTCATTTTTCGCCAGTTTTTTAGTAGTGACAGTAGGGGTGTATGTCAACTACTTTTGTAATGAAGAATATATAATCGCAAAATTAACGATTTATTAAGCCTTTTTTCCTATATATTATGGAGTAATTATACCAGTAAAATGCGGTAACTCTACTTTGAATTTCGCTCCGCAGTCATTCATTGGTTTTGTTGATATCATCTTGTCACCTTCTAGATTGAGAACTCACATGCTCATTCAAGAATAAATAGTTATGAATATTTTAAGTAGACTTTATGTGAAATTTCATTTCCGATTAAATATGTTTCATGGCCTTGAAAGCAGAGAGCTGTCAGTATGGGTTGAGCCACCCCATTCATGGTAACTCGTACATTCTTAAAATTTTGAGGGGTCAGATCGGGCTGTACCATTTTTCCTTGTAGAGTAGAAAATAGTCAACCCAACCCACAAGTATGTGGGTTGTAGGCTATGCTAGGCCAACCCATTTTTTTAAAAAAATAAATTTTATTTTTCTAAGGAGATAGGAATGATAACTGGACTAGGACCGTACTACTAGTATTGCCTCTAGTAGACTGTCTCAATAAAAGTGTTTAGGAACTTTTTTTGTACAAAACTTTTTTTACTTACGTATTAGGAGTAGTACTAATGGCAAGTCTATATCAGTATGTGAAATTACTTACATGAAAATAGAACCAGTTATCTCGTATAACAAGTTAAATTATCCTCAATTTACTGTTAGTTGGTGTGGTGTAGAGGATAAACACAAGTTGTGTCACCCTACAGCCTATCCAAACAAAATTTAATATATCTTTGATTTGTTTTCGGAACTTGGCCATTTAAACGGTACAATCAGCTCGTCTGTTGTTGGCCTTGAGTATTGCATCATATCATTTAGACCAGGGAGCACGTGGCCAGGGGCGTAGCTACACTATGTCCCGGTGTCCAAGCGGACACTCTTCTACGAAAATAACATCATATATAAGTAAAATGATATTTTAAATGGTTAAATAAGACATTTTGGACGCTCTTCAAACAACAAATGTTCCTAGCCCATTGGATTTTGGAGCTTAGCCAAAGGTAAGGCGACCAACTTGCACACGAATTGAATTACTCACAACTACATTTTATTTTTTCATTTTCAAAAGTTATTAATTAATAAATCTTCTATTTTTTTCAATAATTCAAATCTAATATTATCTATTAAATAATCTTAAATTAGAGACCTACATGCTACAACTTAAAATTTTAAGGAAAGAATATTTAGAAGGCAATTAAATTTTTAATTGATTTGAATTTTGATTTTTTTCCCTTTCTTTAAAATTTTTAAATAAAATTTAAAATTAATTATTTAATTTAAAGTTAATTAGAAAATCCTCTTTCTTTTTTTCTATAAAGCTAGTAAAAGTGAAAAAAGGCTTCCTATAAAATTTCTTTTACAAAATCTCGTCTGATTCTACTCGTTATTTTCGATTTTTAGGTGAAATCTTTAAGTATAAATGTGATTTTACTGTAAATTGAATTTTTTTTCTTTGTCCATTCACTTCCTATTAAATAACATGAACATCGAAGCTAAATATTATGTAGTTTGATTTTAAAATTTATGATATATTTTCTAATTAAAAATAATAATTACTTTATACTACATAGTTTGATTTACAAAATTTTAGAGCACCATTCATTTAATTATCTTTTTCATATGCAATTCTTGGACACCCTTCATAAATTTTTGACTATGCTACTGCACGTGGTCATACATCTTATATCATTAATGAGGTCTATACTATTTAATGTAGGTATTTTAAATTTGTGGCTTTCAGTTTTATACTAGTATAGACCAGTGTCATCAAAAGGTACCCTTAAGCGAGACTCAAAATATATTGAGCATTTCATTGTCTTTTTTGTCCTTAGAGCTGCCCCATATGTACTGCTCTCTACATTTCTATGTTAATATATATTCTATGGATTTACCTTGATTTATTATTTGCTTCCTAATAAATAGTTCTCTGTTGTTTGACAGACGTTTACTTCAGTTGGAAATGATATGGATAACGTGTTTGCAGGCTCAGAGGTGCCTGCGGAAGTAAGCACTTTGGTGGCACTTCCTAAGGAAAAGTTAGATGCTTGAAAATTGGTAAAATGTTACTCTCTTTCACGGAATCCTTTTACCCTTTTTCTGATTATAGTTGAGAAGTCTAATATAAATGAGGTTAACACAAGTTTCCAAATTAATATAGTTTCTCATATGTTTGTTTTGCAAATGTTGTTGAAATACTCTTATCACTTCATAATATTGTAAAGTGTTTGAAAGTAGATTGCTTGAGAAAACTGTTTAGCTCATTTTGTAAATCTTTATTTTAGTAGTTGTGTAAAATCGTGAAGGGTACAATATGAGTCTTTTCGTGTGGTTAAGTTTTGTTATATACTTACTTTTGCTAGTCTTCAATGATAGTCTTAGTTACATGAGCTTGAAAGCTTACCAAGTCGCGTGAAATATCTCCACCCTATCTGAACTTGAATACAATTTCTTTAATTGATGTTTTGCATCATACATTTGACATCACATCACCTCTTCCTCAAAAGTTGTTTCATGCATGTTATGATCCGTAGCAATCACAAGCCTTCCATCAATTTTTTTGATGGACTCATCTATTCTCCCATCAACCTTATCTTTTAAATCCTTCCAATTAATCAAATAAGATTTTTCTGACTCCATAGTAGTAGGAATCAGAGTAGGATGCATTACAACCTATATGAAAATAAATTGTTCAACAAAATCACAAATAATAAAAACTTCTAAAATGAAAGATTGCACAAAAAAAGAAAACTTAAGTATTCACCTTGTTTTTTTTCCAATACTAATGACACTTTCTTATAATATGAAATTTACGGGTTTTTAGCAAACCATCGATGTAATCTAGGAAGTGGCAAGGGAGACTGTGTTGATGGAGAATTGATTGTGTTAGTATCAATTTTTCGGACTTAGTATCCATACATGAGCAAGGAGTATACAGAGAATTGATTGTGTTCTCAAATGAAATCCTACACCAAGGATATTCATTGAATTGAGCCAAGTTTGTCACTATATTAATATAACTTGATTTAACAATTCTCTTACGATCACCAGCAGACACGAAACTATCAGCAAAACAAATCAAGACAATCTTCAACTTCGTTTGTGTATCAAATCTTTTAGATTGAAATAAATCCTCTAACTCTAAGCCCTGTACATAACCTTTCTTGCTCAATAATCCTAAAAACTTTTTTACCTTCTTTTTATGAAATAAACCCTCACTGGATGAAATTTCTCCACCATTCAATTTTGTAATCAGAGCAAACTCCTTCATGCCAAATCGAATTGGCTTACCCCTAATCATGAACCAAATCTCATTTTTTTTGTTGCAAGAAATTCTCCGCAATAGAATATAGATCGAATTGGCTTACCCCTAATCATGAACCAAATCTCATTTTTTTTGTTGCAAGAAATTCTCCGCAGTAGAATATAGTGAATGATCTGGATAAAACTTTTTTTCTCCCTATTATGGTCATTTACTTCTAGAAAAGAACCAAAACAAGTTCCCATAAATAGTTTGCGCACTTTTTTATTTTTTTTAATCATTTTGACAATTTTCCAGTTTGCCGAAATTTTATATGTTGCATTAAAGTAATTTATGAGGTTGATTAATTAAACATCTAAGTTCCCATACATGTGCTACAACTACTGATTAATTAAACATCTAAGTTAACAATTTCACCAACTAACAGAGTTAATCAACTAACGACCTAACTAACATAATTTATCAATCAATTAACCAATTCCAATAGATAGTAGAAATCTTAAACCAACAAATGATATTACTATAAAATCTTACTCCTGATTCAAACACAACCAACATTTTTCACAAAGAAGAGATAACGAATTCGCAATTCAACAAAACTCACTACCACAATCAATAACTGAGCACTATGCAAGACAAAGCATCTTACTATCAAATATGAACCACCAGCACCATATTCATTATCAACTGATAAGGAACAATCCAATCAATCAAAATATGGAAATGCCAATACTGTGTATGCATGTAATCAGCACAGACACTTTTTTGATTCTTGGGTTCTCTCAAAGCCATTTTGATTATTCTTTGTTTACTAAACATGTTGTTCCTGAGTTAGTAGTGGTCCTAGTTTATGTTGATGATCTATTGGTTACAGGCAATACTTTTTCTCTGATTTTACAAACTAGGAATGACTTAAAGCTCAAGTTTAAGATGAAAGACTTGGGTGAAGTTAAGCCTTTTCTTGGAATTGAATTTGCCAAGCCAGGAAGGGAATGATGATGTGTTAAAAGAAGTATGCTCGGGATTTAATAGTTGAATTGGGGATCAATCGGTCTAAACTACATAGTTTTCCGCTAGATATATTTCAACCATCAGCTTGAGGAAACCTTGTATTGATGTATTCAGTTTAAGATCGATCAATGAGAATAACATTTTTCTCTGCTTCAATATCGTGTCTTCTATTGCGTTGATTCCATTTTCGCTCCGATTTTCATTTTTACATATAAAAAGAGATCATTATTATATTATGATCATGTATTGCAAAACAATATAGTGATCATATATTGCAAAGATCACAAAAAAAACTTTATTTTACTGTTTCATTCTTCTATTTAATAGGTAAGTGCTTATAAAATATCATTTCTTAAAGTGCCTTTCCAAAATGCATAGGATTAGAGTAAACTTGCAATGTTCTTATATAGTTTAGACCTTTGTGTTCTACTTTAGAAGATAAATTAGTTGTGCGTTCTAATTAGTTACTCTTCTTGTCCATTTCACCTATCCGTCATATTAAAAATAAACGTCCGCTTTTACAGTAAAACCTTATTAAATTAATACTTAGTAAATTAATAATCTCTCTAAGATAATATTTTCTTCTAGTCTCGATTTGGGCCAATGGAAAAAATCAGACATTTCGTTAAGATGATAAGATAATATATTTTCAGGAGACCCCTATGTAAATATATGGTCCCATTAATATTATAAATTTGTACAAATACATCTAAGACAATTTAGTGAAATATGATTCTATAGTATTTTGTTTTTTGTTAAAATTTAATTCTAGTTGAAGTTCATCTCTAATTTTTGTTATTATATCCAAAAGTTCTTGTGTTGTCTTTTTTATTTGCACCATAAAATTGTGAAGAGTTTTAGATGCGATAAGTGTTTCCTTATGCGTCACTTGTTCCAAATGTATTGTATCATCTTCAACATTGTTTTTTTTCCAATGATGTCTTCAATTTCTTTTAAGTTCTAGACCTCTGAACATGTATCACTTTCATCCGGGTAATCTAACAAGTTCTTGACGTCCATTTTATTGCGATAACTGAGATAATTAATCATGACGTTTCAAGTGAGTTCATTCAAATTCCTTAAGATTTCATTCCCCCAACAAATTTTGCACTGTTGAAAACAATTTGCTATTGTTTTTTGCTCTGAACATTTGTTGTCCAAGTCTAGATTGCAAAATTGATAGCATCCTAAACATTAATATTTTTTGGATCCATTTGTCCCACTTCGTAGCCTTCTAAAATATCATATGATAAAATATGTTGCGATAATACATCTTGAAAGCTCTTATTATTGCAGCATCACATGATTGAATCTCAAAAAACTTTTTAAATCAATAAATATGAATTTATCGATTAAATAATTTCTCTATGAAATAATAATATTTCATGGTCTCACCTATATTAATTTAGTGAGGTTATATTGTACTTGTCCAATTTAGAAAATCAAGAGATATTTTACCATTTTAAACCTACTTTACTTTACATTCAATTGTTTTAAGTGTTTTCAATTTCTAATCTCACACATAATAATTGTCATTTTTTTCCGAATATTCTTTAATACTTGTTCTTGATACGGTGCAAATTGAGATAATATTCCATATGTCACTCATTCAATTTTGATTTTTATTTCTAAAGTCACTCAATTGTGGATTTTTCTCTCATAAATTCATTTAACTTTGATTTCTAACACAAAAATTATTAAAATATGGGTTTTTTTCTTTCACAAAGTCACTCAACTTTGAATTTTAATTCAAAATTCACTTAACTATGGAAATTTTACTTACAAAACCACTCAATCTATTTCATTATTTTTTAAATTAAAATTTGCTTATATAAACTTTTTATTTCAAATCAAATTTTAAATAAATAAAAATATACTTATCTACTAAAACCATTTTAATGACCCACTCAATCAAGTTTACAATCGGTAAAGCTACTTCCCTGTTCATGCAATAGTCATTTTACCCAAAAATCAAACCCACATGGAATTTTGTAAAATGTAAATATTTATGTTTTAGTAATTAAATCAAATTTATGAAAAAATGATCAGCATTCGGACTCTCAAGCCATACAACAAAGTTTTTAATAATAACTTTTTCTCAAATTATTTATTTTGTGACCAATTAATTTTCCAACATAATTTAAGCTTCATATTGCTCCCTTCTTTTTTATTTACTTGACAAATTTTGATTTTACGTACTCATTAAGAAAACGGTGATTATTATAGAAAGTTTACTATTTTACCCTTATTAATTGATATGGACCCAAACATATTTATTTACTAGGTCATGGCATTAACTCAATGTTAATAAATTGAGGATACAATAAAAAAAAAAGTGTCCTTCCTTGATTTGTCAAAAAATAACAAGTAAAAACCCATTGTCCGTGATCAGGTTTGTTCTTGCCTTGTATTCTTTGTATTATACTGTTTAACAATTTTAATTTAAAACATGTTATTTGGATCTACCCAAATTTTGTCACCCAAATATTAGGTTCTTTTCTGACGAAAATTCTTGTCTATGATATCCGATGCCTCAACTGAAAAATATGGTAATTAATTTTAGGTATTTCACACTGAGTTTGAAAATTTGGACTATTCTTAAGTTTGTTATTATAATTTGATTACTAACTTAGAGTTGTCGAAATTGGGTGTTTCTTAGTTTAGCTAGGTTTATACAATGAAATTCTATTACGTTTATTTTTATTCTCAATCTACAAATTATCTCTGTTTGGATGGATTTTTGGCTTTTTACCTTTTGTTTTATTTTTATCATGTTAGCTTAAAATCAAGGGCTTATAAACACTTTTAAAATTTGGAGAGGCACTCATCTCTCCAAAAGATTGTGTTCTTGCTTGGTACTAGTATCGGTTGTTACCCGTTGTATTTTATCATGTGTTTGGTGCTCAATTGGAACAAATCATAGTTCATGACTATCTAAATATAATTTATTGACAAGTTTAATAGGATTAATTCGAATGAAGATTGAAAATATGAAACGTGCTTTCGTTTTGTCTCGCTACTAATAGCAAACGTAAAAATCTTGTTTGAATATTCTTATGTTCGTCCCGTTACTAATAGCAAAGGTAAATATATTTTTTTGTTTGCACTCCTATTTATGAAGAAGAGAATTATATATAGGTACTACGTTTAAATTTTTTATTGTACTTAATTTTAAAATTCTAAATCCACCTCGTATGCAAAATAAAATTAGATAAAATGGTGCCCGCACGATTGCTAAAAGAATGGGGAACCTTAAATCCTTAATTTAGAAATATATAGTTTAATTTTTTTTAAATCTCTCCGCAAAAACTTGCCCACCTCAAATACTACTTAATTTGTTTTAGGCAAACAAAAACAGAGAATAGAATGTTGTTTTTTCATAACAATCCTTAATTATCTCTCAGCCTTTTGCTTTTCTCTTTCTTTATGCATTTGGTATTCGAAATTTACTTTGTCTCTCTTTCATTAAATCGCGCACACGCTAAAATTAAGTTGTAATTTTAAATTTGGCATAAGGTAAATTAATCTTGAGTTAAATTATAATTCTTACATGAGGATACTTTGTCCAAATGTTGATAAAGAAGATGGGTTGGAGACAGTGCTGGAGGTGCCAATTCCAGATGAAATGTTCAAAAGTATGGGGAGTAATGCAGCTCTTAGATGGCAAAATATGGCAACATGGATGAAAGCTCAAACATCTGATAAATGGTCTTCACCTATTGTTGCTGCTCGTTATAATGAACTTAGTTTTCTACTTTATATGGTGGGATCTCCTCTTATCCCTTTTCAAATCCAATTGGGCCAATCCGTTAATCGTCCTGTCAAACATTCTTCCATTGTAAGTTTTGCCATTTATATTTCCTGATCAACTTGTAGACACCTCGATTAATTATTTGAAATTGATGTGCAGGAAGCGTCTACAGCGAAATACATATTGCAACAATACATAGCAGCAACAGGGGGACAACCAGCGTTAAATGCAGTGAATAGTATGTGTGTAATTGGGCATGTTAAAATTACTGGATCTGATTTCCATCAAGGTGATCAAAGTGTGAAGGTGAGAAAAAGTGACGAAAATGGAGGCTTTGTGCTTTGGCAAAAGAATCCTGACCTTTGGTGCTTAGAATTGCTTATCTCTGGATGTAAAGTCATTTCTGGTAGTAATGGCAAAATCTCATGGAGACAATCTTCTAATCAAATTAGGCCTATCTCCAAGGGTCCTCCTAGACCTCTCCGCCGCTTCCTGCAGGTAAAACAAACTTAAAACTGTCACACATATGTTATAATAGTTGATTCGTGAAACTATTTTGTCACATTAAAGTAATTGAACTATTCGCGGACTGGTTATAATAAATAGATGACTGGTGCTGGTAGGGACGGAAATTTGGCCTTCCAGTCATTTGAGTTTTCTGATCACGTCCCAATAGCTCAGTTATTTTAACGTGACAGAAAAATAGTTGTCTAACTTGACCATACGTGAAATTACTCACACATTAATGTTAGTATCAACATTGTTGTAGGGACTAGATCCTCGGTCTATAGCAAACTTGTTTGCGAATGCAGTCTGCATAGGAGAGAAGATAATAAACGAAGAGGACTGTTTCATTCTCAAACTAGACACAAATCAATCAGCATTGGAGGCACAAAGTGGTCCAAATTATGAAATACTTCATCACACCATCTGGGGATACTTCAGCCAAAGATCAGGTTTAATGATCAAGTTTGAGGATTCCAGGTTGCTAACAGTTAAGACCAGCAGGGACGATGAGGGTGTCTTCTGGGAGACTAGCACAGAATCTGTTATGGAGGACTATAAGCATGTTGAAGGAGTTAATGTTGCGCATAGTGGCAAAACTTTTGTTACAGTTTTCAGATATGGTGAGCAATCTGCAAACCACAAGAGGCAGCTGGAAGAGAGATGGAAAATTGAAGAGGTAGATTTTAATGTTGGAAGATTGACAACTGATTTCTTCATGCCTCCTTCAGATTTCGATAAAGAACGTGCTCGAGTCTAGAATAGATGATGGAAATTATATACTTGAAGCATATTCAACACAATTTTGCAGTATATACACAAACAGAAAGCTTTTTCTCCTCTCTCAAGAAAGTTTTTTTTAAAACTACTGTACTAATTTGAACAGTATATAATAGAGAAATTTGTCAAGTTTCTATCTGATAACAACTCTTTGCCTCTACATATATAGTAACCTTAACTTTCTTACCTTCGGAAAATTAAAAAATGGAAGAAGTATCTCATACCAGTTAGGATCTAGGACGAGCTCTGTGAGTTGAATTGAACCCTCATTTTCCACTCGGGCTATGTATACATATACAAAAAACAGTTAAAATGTATGTACGTATTTTAAGAGCACATACATTTGAACTCACCGTCTATATACATATTTTAAGCTTCTGAAGATCACAGTTACTATTCAACAAAACATTTGTGGCTTTGTGCTGTTCTTACACATTGGAATACAATTCTTTCTTCCACATTGAAGCGCTTAGTATTTCATAACAATCAATCACTTTTCTATTTTTTTTTTCTTCTAAAACATGTAATCAAAAAATGAAGAATGGACCTGCAGTTTGCTGCTTCATGAGTGTATTTAAGAAGGACATCAACGGTTTACTACGTAGAATCGAATCACAATTCGACTCGCAAGTTAAGTTTGGAACTATGATGATTTTACTTTCTGAATACTCAAATTCTCTCTTAAAACGGTATAACAAAAAGCACAAAGTTATACTCTATAAGACAATGTATTATGTACATATGATACTAGTATCATCAGTAAATTAAACACAAGCGCAAAACATGTCTATCGAAAGTGTATTTCAGCGCAAAACTACTAGCAACAAATCCAGATTGTGTTTTTGCATGAATTAATCCAATCATGATGTTTTTCGAGTTTTCACCAACATGTGATTTCATTGTGGAAAGACAAAAATCAGAGGAGAAAAAATTTACAAGTATGAAATTCTAAATAAATACTAGTTTTTCCCTAACAGCGAAAAATGCAATGAACTGACTGTGTAATCTTTTTCACAAATGCTGCCTTTCGCAATAACCAGACAGCAGCTGGCATAATCATCATCCATGTATGTGAAAAGCGGTGATCACACAAATGGGGATTCTTGATATTCTCCAAGTCATAACTTTCTCCCTGTTGCAGTTGTTTGCTCCCTCTTCATTTGCCTTAGACTTAATTCACGTATTCCCTGAAATAGTTTAAAATGGGATCAAACACGCATCAATGACATTAGGACACATCTAAAAGGAACAATCTTGTAACAAGAATCTAGGAGAGCAAACTAGGTGGAATTAAGAAAGTTATCTTTGTCTATAACTTTTAACAGAGGACAATACAAAATAGCAGCAACAATCAGCGCATGTTAGAGGCTAAAGAGAGAGATCCAGCCAAAAAGAATGTTGTTTTTCAAGCCAAAGTTATTGGCCTATAGAAAGGAAAAAGGGAACATCTTTCTATCCATCACCTGCCAACCTTTGGACACAATACTGTTAGGCCATCATGTTTCATGCCAACCAACTTGACCAATTAAGTTGCAGAAAGAAAAGCTACTATTTTCTTCATCAAAAAAGAAAAGCTACTATTTTATCACTGTGTACTTATAATAGGAAGTTACTGCACATTTCATGTAAACTGCCCTATAAGAGGCAAAGAGAACTTTCAACTCTTTATTTCATACATATATAAATACTGAGAACTTTCTTCAACTCTTATATGGAGCAACAAGAAATTTCATAAGCTTCATCAGAGAAAATAAATAAATAACACAAGAATAGGCACATCAAAGTCAAAAAAGAGAACTGTGTTGTTATCAAGTCCAATCAGCTCCAACGAGAAAGTTGTATTTTGTCAATGAAAACAAGGAGAAATTTTCGACTGGAGGAAACGAATTATAGAAGATCATCTCATGTTAATGGTAAAAGTGAAAGACAGAAGTGATGGACCTATCTACCAATATTATCAAGAATAACAAGTTAACAACAGATGTTCTGAAAGAGTACATAATTTACACTATCATGTCATTCAATATAGCAAGATGGAACTGAAGGAATGTTCTTTTATCTTTTCCATATGCAAATCGCTAAAGTTCAACATAGCATAATAGCCAAGTACAGTCAGCAAGCAGGTTAATTCTAGCCAAGGAAGAAGAAAAATAAGTTTTCACATCAAAGTTTTCTAAAAATACAACTCATGAATCTAGTTACTGAAAAGATTTATTCCTATGAATGGGTCCACACAGAACAAACCACAATTAGATGGTTGCAAATAGTTGAAGGAAGCAACCAAAAGGAACACAAAACATAAAACTAGTAAACTTGCGTCTGTAGAATATAGCCACATTAATGATAAAATGTAATCAATGAAATCTCAAATTAAGAAACAAAAAGAATGTAAGCATTAACATTGCACCAAAATGGCACTCAAGGGTATGGCCTAGTGGTCAATGAAGTGGGATGAGAAAATGAGGTATAATGTTTAAATCCCAGATTCCCATCTGCCTAAGCCAACCCGGAACCTATGTTGGTGGGAGGTAGCAGGTACCCCGTGGAATAGTCAAGACACACATAAGCTTGCTCAGACAATGAACAAGAAAAAGAGTAGTGCAAGTTTAAAAACCAGAAATAATAATATAATAACACTAGTAGCGAAAAATCTTCCATTCTGGGCTGGTGACATAAGCTGTTGAATTTTAGCCCATAATCATAATCTAGCGTGACGTGGGAGAGAATTTCCAATTTTTTCCTAACTGACACTGGTTAGGTGGTAACCAGCGTCAGTTAGGGATAGTTGGAACTTCTCTCCCACCTAGTAGTCTTAGTTACCAGGGGACTTTTCTCTCTCTATGTGCGTGTATGTGTGTGTGTATATATATATATATATATTTGAAACAGCGAATATCTCAGGAAAGTCAAGTTACGAAATTGCAGCAGATACCAGTTTATTGGGTAAATTTGATTTAGCATCCAAGGAGATTAAAATAAATAAATCAGGGAGATGCTTTAGTCAAAATGGCTAACTTCGGTATTAAATTCACATTTAATATGTAGAGGTCAAATACTACCTTACCTACTCTGAAGCAAGTTATGTTTTTTTAAAAGGTACCAAATAAAACAGTCTATTTACTAATGAATACTCTAAGCTGAAACTGTTGAATTGAAGCAACAGTAGATTCCACCACCAAATAGAGTTATAGAAGATATTATAATCTTCTGCTCAGTGTATTATTTCTGACCAAGTCTACATTATGACAGTTGTGAGCCAAAGAGCAGAAAAGTATACATTCCAATGTGCTTCAGTTCATTATGATATCTTCTTAAATATAAGAAACTCACACAACAATCAGATTAAGTTAGTGGATTGTGAAAAGTTTAAGAAACGGCAAGTACCTAAAAGTTGCATTGCAAGGAATAGACCAAATTATGTTGCATTTTTCAGTTTCCTTTGACTTGGACTTACCATATACCTTAAAGTTCAAGGAAAAACTACTTAAATTCATCGGTAGGAGTGATAATAGACAAGTGAAGCATTTGCAACATTCTAAGTGTAATATTATCTCCAAAATAAGGAAACTAAAGATGACAAGTGAAACATACAAGCAAATTCTAGTTAATTTTTACATAAACAGGTGTGATGTCTAAATGCAGACAATTCGGAGATCTAGCCTAGTGATCCAAGAGAATGGTGCAATACATGAAAAAGTAAGTCTTAGGATTAATATAGGACACTTGAAAGAAAAGATTGATACAAGAGTCTAGGTAGATATTTTAGTGCACTGATCTGTCAGCATTACCAAATAATGATTGAAGATATTAAAAGGAAATGAGGTAATCCTAAAATCACATGGAAGAAAGTTAGCTCAAACTTGGTGGAGAAAAAAACACAATGAAAGCAAAATATCATTTGAGCAATGCCAACTAGTCGAGATTAACTTAGTCACGTTGATACACTTAAGTCTGTTGTACGCTGGACGTCTTCTTTATTTATTTACAGATTTGTATAACAGAAAGATAAATAGAACCACTAGGGTTAGAGAGCTTCAAATTTGTCTTACAAAGAAATCATAAGAGTATTGAAATGAAACATAAACAAATGAAGTCAAAACGATATTGAAAAATCTATATAGTAAACCCCAATTAAACTGAGATTTAAAGTATGGTTGCTATTGTTGTTAAAGCTTCATCAACACACGGTTAAAATGACAATTATTGTAACAATGAATTAACAGCAGTAAAGTTCACAAGAGTGCTACAAGGCTTAATGTTTGTCTAATATCACACACTCACACTCACACCCACACCCACACCCACACCCAAATCACCATGAGAATTGGATTCAAAGGGAAAGAGAGAGCTAACCGATGAATGAAGAGGTGGTGATTCAATAGGAATGTAGCGTACAGACATCTTAGCGATCTCAGAAAGGGCATCCTCGGGGATTCCAGGAACGTCACTGGTTAACTCCTCGTAGGCAGCCTCAAATGCTTCCTGCCAAAACTTTAGCAATTTGATCCCACGGCTGTTTGTGTATACATCCCACATATGCTTCACTAACTTCTCCCTTTCTTCCATTTCCTGCCAAAAATAGATACAATTTCCGAAAACCAATCAACGAAATATCAAGTTACTAATAATTAGGTAATCCAATCAATCAATCAGCTCTGTGTCAATCCCAAACAATGAGGTTGAAAAAGGGAAATGTACGGACCAGAACGTCGAGATCTTCGGGGAGGGGAATGTCGATGTCATCGGATATGGCGTTGAGGTTACCAGCGGACCAACGGAGAGTAACAGTTCCGGTGAGCATAGACCAGAAAGCTAACAATAAGATAGCGGTAAAAGCCCAAAACTTGTAACGGCCTCTACCGAAAATGGCGGAGTATGAAGTTTCCTTTTTGGAAGTCGTGAACGACGATGAAGGTGCCGTCGGCGTTGATATGGGAAGATCATCATCCTTCATCTCAATTTTCCCTTCTTTCTCTTTTTTTTGTACAAATAAAATTCCTCTGCCCTTTGTCTTTTTTATATGTATTTATTTATACGTTTGGTTTATCTGAATTTGATTGCATCTCTATTCTGGGATTCTGCAGGATAATATATTTTCATGGCCACACTATTTTTACTTGTAATTAGGTTAATATTTCAAAATTTACTTATTTTGATTAAAACAAAAATGAACCGATATAGCAACTATTTATATTTATATATTAGTACAATAGGAATTTATATATAACCAATTATTAGAAGGTTATAGAAGTAGTGGATTGTTTCCGGACCCTTTAAATTCAAAAGTATTTTTAAGGTCTAATCATGAATAATGAGATGCAATTATTCAAACAGATAAATAAATAAACATATTTTTGACTATTTAAAAAGTGAAAGCAGCAAAATATCGGTTGACATGTGTGCTTTAAAAAGAAATTCACAAAATAGAGAGTATGACATGCATTTTTTGGGGTTTGGTCTTAATTTTACGATGAGAATATATAGATTTGTCTATGTTATTGGTTTAAAATTTATTTATAAATTGAGTTTCAAGTATTCTTTTATGTTGTGTTTAGTTGTGATTTTAAAGTCATGTTTACTAGTTTTGATTTATGCTTATTAATTGTGATTTATAATTATGTTGATAACAATGATTTATAAGTCATATATAATGGCAATGATAAGTTATATTTACGAGTCCGAATTAAGAATTACATTTATTATTGTTGGTTTATAAATTATAATAAAATATGATTTTATAATGTTTCTTTTTTGTGTTTTTCACATTTTGTTTGGAATCAATTTTGCAATTCCTTTTGCCTTTCCCTTTTTATATGTATTTATTTATACCTTTGCTTAATTTGAATTTGATTTGTATTTTTATTATGGAATTCTCTGCTATCGTTATGGCGCAAGATTATCTATTTAATGATCATCCTATTTTTATTTGAAACTAGGTTGTTATTTCAAAATTAACTTATTTTGATAAATATTTTTTTGACCAATAAAGTAATCTTTTTATATTTATATATTAGTACCATTGAAATTTATATTTAGCCAAATCATTAAGAGGTTATAGAAGTAGTTGATTGCTTCAAGCTTCTCCAAATTTAAAAGTATTTTTAAGGTCGAATCATAGATTAATGATATGTAGTTATTTAAATAGATAAAAAATATAAATAATTTTTACTATTTAATAAATGGAAATAGCCATGTATCCGCTCACATAAAAAACACGGAATAAAGAGTGTGAACCTACATTTTTGGGACTTTGGTCTTAAATTTATGATGAGAATGTATACATTTCTTTATGCTATTGGAGTAAAATTATTTACAAGTCAAATTTTAAGTATTATTTATATATTGTGTTTAGTTGTGATTTTTTTAACTTATGCTTATTAGTTGTGATTTATAAGTGCGTTGATAATAACAATTTATAAGTCATATTTAATGATAATGATAAGTCACATTTTTTATTACAAAACTTTAAATATTACTGCACCGGTGACCAAAACTCTTTGACAAATAATTGGGTCCAGCAGGACCAGTACTCCAAGCCCCCACGCCTAGCTAGTTGAAATCAGAAAAAATGCGGTGTCCGTACTGCTCGGCGGAGCAAGGGCGGTGTACCAGCAGCACTAGTGGCAGACCGATAACAGAGTGCACATCCTGCGGCCGGGTAGTGGAGGAGCGATTAACCCAATCCCACCATCTTTTTCATACCCGTGCCCAAGATTCTCCTCTGTGCCTGGCTACTTCCGATCTCCCCACTCTTCCCATCTCCGCCACTAACGACGATGAAGACCCATTTGAACCCACTGGTTTCATCACCGCTTTCTCTACTTGGTCTCTCGAACCCTACCCAGTATTTGCCCAATCCTCCATTTCATTCGCCGGCCACCTTGCAGAGCTCGAGCGGGTCCTCGAAACGACGTCAACTTCCTCCAGTTCATCTTCTTCCTCTGTCGTGGTGGAAAATCTCCGGGCTTATTTGCAGATTATTGATGTGGCTTCTATTCTGCGACTGGATTATGATATTTCGGACCACGCGTTTCAGCTCTTCAGGGATTGTTCTTCGGCGACTTGCTTAAGGAATCGGAGTGTTGAAGCGCTTGCTACTGCTGCTCTTGTGCACGCTATCAGGGAAGCCCAAGAGCCGAGAACTCTCCAGGTATGTTAAATTGGTAAATGGATGCCATAAATATATGCTATTGCTGAATTTGAAAGGGACAAAACTAATCAAGCTCTAAGCTTTGCTCTGTCTATACTAATCCAGCTAATTGGCATGTAGTTGAACTCTTGCCAAATCTTTTTAAGTAGGAACATCTTTGTAAAGGAATCGGGGGTCCAAAAACAATAGGACTTCATATATTGGGAAAATAGCTACAATAGATGTATTTGGTATGGCAGAAAATATCTTTCAAAGAAGTGGTACTACCGTCCATTGTCAGCGGAACTCATTTTTCTTTCCAAATACCACAGCTGTTACTGTGTATCACTTGCTTCAATCAACACAAAGTTAATGTTTCCAATCTTCAATACTACTACAAAATCACCAAGACAGTATTGTTAACATTTCAATCAATAGGTATGGAACGTTGATGTTACAATCTTTTTTTTAAAACAAATAAGGTCATTTAATTGAGTAGAACAACGCCAAGAGAATGCTGGTAATTACAGCTATGTAACATACTAATTCAGCTGAACCTTTGTCATTGTTAGCTCGTTTTGTCTCGCTATTTCCTTTCTTATTCTCTTGTTCAAGCTTATTTCCATCCTAGGGTTTATTCTGATGTTGATAAACTTTTGCCTTCTCCAAACCTCTCTTTCTCACTTACTACTTTTCCTCTTTCTTATCTTAAGTGGAAGATACCCTATATGTAGGAAAATCATGGAAGAGAAGGAAAAAAACTAAGTACAAAGAGGGAAATACAAGAGAAAAGACAGGAAACTTTTGGTGGGCTGTAAGGGAACTTCTTGCTCCTCGTCCTTTCTCTCCCTCCCCCTACCCCCAGTCCCCCACCCAATGCTCTTTTCACGTGTTTTTCTAGGAACAAACAAGAGATGGGAAGCTCTTGTACTTCTTTCCTCTTCCCTTCCCTAGTTTCCTTTAGTAGTGTGCCGAACCTGGAGTTGCAGTATAGTTGCATCAAAAATACCCTGTGATTGACCATCGACAACAAATCTGCTGCTAACTTTAAAGTGGTTAATAGATACTACCCATTTAATTGCACTTAAAGCCAAGCAAATGGTCAATAACCTTAAGCTCACAATTTGAATTTTGTTTCTTGGTCTTTGTTAAACATATACTCCATGAAATAGAGCAGTGCTTCAAAATAGCAACAACAATGTAGAAAGCATCATCATGAGTAAGGGCCTTTAAGAAGTATTGAATGTGAAGTACTGCCACTGTGTTACTATTGTCAATTGTCACTCTTGTAGTAAGAGAGCTAGAGAGAGAGAGAGAGAGGGGTCTCAAGATTGCTAACATGTCAATTTTGATATTTGCTAGTGTGTCTTTGTCAATGGTTGTTGATTGTAATTTGTATACCATGTTTAATTTGAAATAATCAGACATTCTTCCAATTGTAGGTCAAACTGAACATTTGGCTTTTTTTCCCCTCTTCCATTGGATACTTAATTTTTTGTAACTGAGTGGTAGTCTGAGATGCATTTCATAAAAAAACTTCCATGAACTTTCTGATTTTTCTGCGCTTCTCTAATTTGAATTAATTGATAACTAGGAAATATCAGTTGCAGCCAATTTACCTCAGAAGGAAATCGGGAAGTACATAAAGATTCTTGGAGAAGCGTTACAACTCAGTCAACCTATCAATAGTAATTCTATATCAGTCCATATGCCAAGGTTTTGTACACTCCTTCAGCTGAATAAATCTGCTCAGGTACCTAACGGTTCATTCAAAAGTTAGTAATCAGTTGCCTTGGTTAATTGTATATGCTATTGTCATTAACAAAAAATCAATAGCCGAAAAAAGCTCTCTTTCCCAATCAATTTGTTTGAGACTGCGAATAAGTCATGTCATGTTGGTCCTATGTGTTTACTCAATTTCATCAAGTTATTGTTTAGTTTACTTAATGGTTCCTCTGTATTTACTAAATCTTTTGACTGTATCTTGCACAACAATTGCATCAGGAGCTGGCGACTCACATTGGTGAAGTAATCATCAATAAATGCTTTTGCACTAGAAGGAATCCAATTAGCATCTCTGCTGCTGCTATATATTTGGCATGTCAACTAGAGGACAAGCGGAAGACCCAGGCTGAAATATGTAAGGTGACTGGACTAACTGAGGTTACTCTTCGTAAGGTGTACAAGGAGCTTTTGGAGAACTGGGATGATCTCCTACCATCAAGTTATAAACCAGTTGTTCCACCAGAGAAGGCTTTTCCTTCAGCTACCATTGCTACAGGCCGTTCATCAACACCTAGAGTTGATTTAGTTGAGGGAACTTCATCTGAGAGGGACAAGCCTGTTAAACCAGTCAACTCATTAGATGTATCTCCTCAGATCAGAGGCAAGGAGGACTCTCATAGCAAAGATAATATTAATGCAACTCAATTATCTTGGCCACCACCATTTTGGAAGCCTGAAGCTCCTGCTGAAGGTGGTGTTAAAACAGCTACAGAGAAGAGTCAGAATGCTACTCAAGAAATGGAGATTGATTTATAATATAAATCTCAGTAAGATGCACCTTTTCACAAATAGCAAAAACTGCTTCTAGTTCTTTGATGTCAGCCAGTTCTCTTATCACCTGTGTCAACTGCAACTTCGGCTTCAGTGTTCTGAATCAGCCTGCGGTATCACCTGGCTCTTTTGGAATGTTCAAGCTGTACTACCACCAAAGGTTGCATCTAACCCTATAGATAGAGGATTCATTTAGTAAAGTCAGGATGAGGAGCCATATGTAGCTGGATAAACGGATAAGTGGACTATGAGAGGGAGAAATAGTTCTTACAAAAACGCCTCGTGTAAATTTCATTTGGTAACTCTCGTGGAGCTTTGAGCAACCAGGTGCTTAAATGGACATTTCCGCAATCATCTAAAAGTCCTATTCTCCTTCTACTTCTCATAATAGTTTTTCTTAATAAGCATCAGTTAGAATGGTAATGATATACTAATATCCTATTTCTTCTCCCAACACATTTAGTTTGGAACACTCTGGTATGGAATTCTGAACGCCGCTGGTGATAACTTTTCGCCTTTATATATGTGCCTTATTGATATAAAAATGGAGAAAAGATCTTAGGTACTCCATTTACATGGTTTAGTCCTTTTCTAATCTTAGTTCTTTTGCTTTGAAAGCACCTAAGAAATACTATATGCCAAATGGAGGTGCTAGAGCAGGAGTAATTTCAGTAGTCGTCAGTTTACCAAAGTGACTGAATATTTCTTTTACGGAAAAATTACGCAACTTCACTTAGATATTGTCATTACATAATTTTTTATTTTTGGCTACAACTTCGCCACTGGCATCATTTTCCACTGTACATTTTTCTAAGAAAGAATCCGACTATAGGATTGTATTCATGTTTTATAACTCAAAAGTCATCCGACTTTAATTATTAAATATCAATAAATACTTTATCTGTCCAACAATAGTTGTTAAGTATTGATTTGATGCAGAAATTAAGAAGTCAGTAAATGATAAATGTAATTTTACTAAATCACCCTTATTAAATATGAGTCATCTAAATATTAAAAAATAAATCGTATTTAATAGCAAAGGCTTTATTGTTCATTTCAAAATTGTATAGTGGACAAATAAAGATGGATCAGGAGTAACACTCTGTCAACCACATGTTATTTAAGTGTTTGATTTTAAAATAGAGAATGCATGCGTATTTAAATTATTACTATATTTTTGTATAATTTCTATAGTATAAGAGTGTAACTATTTGATTTTAATATAATTTCTATAGTATAAGAGTGTAACTATTTGATTTTAAAAATAGAGAGTATCTTTATCATTAAATCATGGTACTTATTTGTGTTTGATTTTAAAATATTGAGGGATGTAATGTATAATTTAATCACTTTTCAGGGTGTGCAGTTGTACTCTAATATTTTATTTATTTTAATAAGAATTTTTTTTTTTGTAGGAGTCGTCAATTCGAGTCTCGCAATATAAAGACATAATACATAAACATGACCCTTAACTTGGCACCAGCTGATAACTATGACCTTTAATTTTGAGTATGCACAAGTAGACACTTAAACTTGTATAAAATTGAACAAATAGATACATTCGTTCTACATGACACTTCACATGAAAATTTTGTGTCTTATGTGGTGTCCTGCATGTATTATGTCATGTAGGACACATGTGCTTGTTCAATTTTATACAAGTTTAAGTATTTACTTGTGCACACTCAAAAAGTTGGAGGATATAGTTATCCGTTGAAACCAAGTTAAAAATAATGTGTTAAGAATAATGTTTATGTATTACGCCCCGTATGAAAAGAGTCGAGCGTTAAGTATAAGGGGATCCATCATTCTCGCTCAACAACAATAATTGAATTACACTGTGATAGAAATTCAGTAAGGTATAGATTCTTATTTTCTTCATCGTTCAATTGTTTGCTCAAGAATTTAGGGTTTTGTATGTGCTTACAATACATAATAATTTGGGATTTTTCGCTTTGATCACTTTAGTTTTTAGAGTTTTTGTAGCTACATAATTGATTGTTCTTATCTTATTATGCGATATTCAGATTAGGCTTTTTGTATATTCTAGTTTTTAGAGTTTTTGTAGCTACATAATTGATTGTTTTGTTGATATGTTATTGTTCATTAAGTATACTTTCAGATATATGTTAATATAGAGTACCGATCATTCCAGTATTGCTGTAAGAGCAAACGTCATTTGATCTTCAAGAATGTCAAGAAAATTATTTAGTTGTCTATCGGAAATATTCTCCCTACCCCACAAAGGTAGGGGGTAAGTCCTTCGTGTGCATCTTAATTCCTACCCTTCCCTGATCCCATTACATTGGGTGTGTTGTTGTTGTATAGAAAATGAAAAATCAACAATCTTGACTGAATTTAGGGGTGTAAAATGGTGGGCGGGTTTGGTCAAATTTGGACTGGTTAAGCGTCAAGTCAAAGCAAGTCAAAACTGAACCCTCATGATGTTAGAGGCATTGTGATTATCTTTAGTAACAGAAGATTGAAAAAACAAGAAAGAGACTGTTTGTTGCACTGTCTTAACCATCAGTGACTATAATCCATTCTTCCTTCTATGGCTTCTTCATAAGATTTTGTGGTTTTTGTGCATATTCCATATTTTTTCTTTAGAACATACAGTGAAATCTGATCCTGATTAGACTTTAGTGTTCTGCTCCTCCTGTAGTACTCAGTAGGTTGTTGTCTTGTAAGTAACCTGAAAGTTTGATATGTAAGCCATGCTTATATGTGGCAGAATGATTTTACTGCTAATGATTCAAAATATTTCCATCTTCTTATGGGTTAGAATCAAAATCTTACGTATTTTTTCAAATACACGATGGTTCCTTACTGAAATTAGATTTTCCTTTCTACTTTACGTTATTGGTTTTTACCTTAGATAGTCTTGAACCTGGAAT
>JAJOOE010003000.1:0-24163 GCA_036250405.1 Solanum raphanifolium | reverse complement strand
TGCCAACAAGTTGTTTATGTGTTTACCAACTGAATTTTAGTCGGTAATTTTACCAACTAACTGAAATGGGTTGGTAAAAATTAGTGACAAGCTTTTTAGCAACGGATTAACATTAGTTGGTATTCAGTTGGAAAATTCATTTGCTAACCAATTTAATCAATTTACCAACCGATAATTTTGTTGGCAATTCAGGGGTTTTTTGTAGTGGTAATTATTATACAATCTTTGTGCTTTGTTTATAAAATGCTCGGGAAAATGGCACTTTTAGTCCCTGTGTTAAGGCTATATTCTTATTTTAGTCCTTGTGTTATCTAACTTAGCACTATTAACCTTCAATTATATCAAGTGAGTGATTTTAATCGTTAAACTAACAGATCCAAAAAAATCAACAGAAAGTTCACTGATAAAAGGGGCAATTTGGGTATTTCATTTTAATTCTCTCTCTTTAAAGAACAAGCTCAAGTCTTCCCTGTCTCTATCTTGAAGAACAAGTTCATCGATCTGAGCAACATTTTCAAAAAACTAACTTGATAGGCATTAACCCTCCCTCCCTCACACCGACGAACGATGGCTCATTTGAGCTACATCTGAACAAATCCCACCACATAGGCATAAGATTTCTCTCTTTGTTCGACGAACTCGAAGTCATCTAAGCTACATTTGGACAAAATCCACCTGGATCTACTGAAACATCAACAATGTATTTGTCATTCTTGGTATGTTGCTGCTCTTATTTACTTAACTCTCGTTGTCTCTTCTCGATTTTTCATAATTTTGAGCTAGGTTTTTCTATTCATAAATGGGGATTTTTTTTTATTGAAGCATGTTGTTCAATTGTATGCTGCAACTTTTGGCCATTTCTAAGTTACTCAAATAATTCAAAGAAAGTAAATTTATCATCCATTTTTAGTCCACTAAATGAATTGATCTCCCGATCACTACTTTCCATATCCAAATGGCAAGATATATGTGTAGTTTTCAAAGCTATTTTTCTGTTTTAATCGTTTGATTGCGACTTGCAGTTTAAAACAAGCCTTAAAAAATTATTACTAATGAATTTAATAATCTTACATTTGTGTAACTGACAGCCAAAGCATTGGCAGAGAGTGGATTTGAACCACTTTACAAGCAGATTTTTACAACAGATCCAATTGAGCAAGAAAACATTTATTTGTTAGCTTTCTACAATAACTGGTCATGTTGAGCTTTTTATTTGTCATCTGCCAAAGTGGCTTTTTGCAGTGATCGTCCCTATCTTTTAGAGCTTCATCTGGATATATAGGAGGCTTGGAGCTACTATAAGGTAATTGATGGAGTGGATTGCAACCCACTTTTAGAATGCAATTCCATTGCACATCCACACCAAACAGATCAACACTTCTTCGTTGTGTAGAACTAGGTTATGCAGGGAATTTTTTTTAAAAGTTTTCTATTTCTCAAGCAATAACTTTTAAATACCCAAATTGCCCCTTTTAGCAGTGAACTCTCTGTTAATTTTTTAGATCTGTTAGTTGAGGGATTAAAATCACTCACTTGATATAATTGAAGGTTAATAGTGCTAAGGTAGATAACACAAGGACTAAAATAAGAATATAGCCTTAGCACAGGGACTAAAAGTGTTGTTTTCCCTAAAATGCTCACTTATTAGAAAAGAAAAATGTAGAGAACTTATAGCTCGTTTTTTCAAAGTTGCTTGGACTTTTAATTTTCGGTGTCGCATTCATATCGATATGACATGGGTATGGGATCCGTTCTTGATTTGGCTAAACGATTTTGGGTATTTTGATCAAAATCGATGGAGAAAGTTTGGGGAGATTGAATGATTTTGTAATCAAAACATAAATCAAGGTGAAATTGAAATGCCTCGTATATAAAAAAAAAATTGTCACTCATTTTCCTTTAATATCCTTCTATTCTCCTTTGTATCCATACTTTTTTATCAATTTTTACATAATATCTCATGATTTAGGTTTTATAACTCTATTTATAGATATTTTGAATTATATTTAGCTGAATTTATGCACCCATATCCCATATCCACAAATCATAAATTGAGATCATGAAAGATCTAACATGTAGATCCGGATTTGAGTTCAAACAAATTAGCTTTTCTTGTTTTTGCATATAATTGGAGAAACATGAACCATGAGAATTCATGTATGTTGATTACTCAAGGAAAATGTGTGGATGGGTCATATTTGGGTGGGTTGAAACTGGGTCAATATAAAATGAATAATAATTCAATCCACCCATATTTCATGTGGGTTGGGTAATAAATGATTGGGTAAAATACATATTGACCCATATTTACTCGTATTTTCATGAGTAAATAATACTCTACTTTAGAATTCAACATGAAGAGAATATTGAAGTCTTTTTTTTGAATAAAAAATGTTGAAAATACGTTATTTAGTTTTATTGTATCATAAAACTAAACCCGACATCCAACTTGGGACCCGACTTCCAAACCAGGACCCATCCCCGAAATGCGACACAACTGTTATCTTTCAAATCACGACTCAACCCAGACTCTCGACTTGGAACTTTTCGACCTGAAATCTAACCCTGACATCCAACTCGATATCCGACATCTGAATCTAGATTCAACCACAATACCCGAATCGAGACCCAACCCCAAAACATGATCTGAGAGTCAACTTCCAAATTGGAATTTGACCCAAAAACCAGACCTTGATGACCAATCCAAGATCTAAAAATGATACCTGACCTGAGACTCGATCTCAACTTTTAACTCGGGATTCGATTTTGATTTGAGATTTGAACCGAGACTTGACACCTCAATTTGGACACGACTTCCAAACCGAGACCCAACACCTAATTGGGACCCGACTTCTGAACCAGAATTTGATCCTAACTCTTGAATCGAGACAGGACTTCTGAATTGGGATCCGACCCTGACACCCGATCTGGGACCAATTTCCAAACCAAGATTGAACCCCAACACCTGATCTCAATTATTTATTTGGGATCTGAACCTGACACCTTATTTGAGACCCGACCTCAACTCTTAATTTGAAACCTGACTCCCGATCCAAGATTCGGCCCCGACCTGATATCTAAATTGGGACTCGACTTCCAAACAATGGACTGATTACAAATCTCAATCCAAGACCCTACTTATGAATCGAAGATATGACCCTGATATTCGATCTAGGTTAAAACTTCTAAACTGGGATTTGACCTCGATGACGGATTCGAGAATCGAAACTGACACCCATTTTGGGACTCAACTTTTGAATCGAGACCCAACTCTGACACCTAACTTGGGAACCAACTTCTAAATCGGGACCCTACACCGGATCTCAACGACCAATTCAGGATCCAAATCTAATACCCAATATGGACCTGACCTTGACTCTTGATTTGAAACCAGATTTGGAAAATATTTTCCTTACTTTTTGAAGATACGTCATTTTTCTTATATTTGAGGAAAATAAGTTAATTTGGAAAGCATTTTTACCCATATTTTATCCATAAATATCCATATTTCTATGGGTTGAATATGGGTATAAACTCATATTTTACCCATGTAAAAAGTCACTCACCCAACCTATCAAAAAGAAAAAATTACGCGAAATGATAAACATATATAGTATATTGTGTAATATAGTTATAGTTTCGATTATTTTTTACTCATGGCTATAGTTTCGTGAAATTTCACTATTCGGTTTCCTAATTGTATAAATCTAGAATTTGTATAATTTCACTCATGATTGTATGATTCCATAATTTATATAATTCGGATCCTGAATGTATAAATCCAGAATTTGTATATGTTTACCCTAGCTATTTGTATTCGATTTATGAAAAAATCATAATAAATTACTATCTTTGTATATTGGCAAGCGAAATATACAAACGGATTTCTGGAAAAAAAAATCTAAATGTATAAATACAAAATTTGTATATACTTACCCTATTTGTATATTTGCAAGCGAAATACACAAATGGGCAAGTGAAATATAAAAATCGCAGACTCCATAACAAACAAAACTATAGCTATGAAGCGCAATTATCGAAACTATAGCTATGGAGCCTTATTATGTCTAGTATTTTCGCTCTTTCTGAAATTTTTTCATTAAAATCTGGGAGAATTGAGAGAATTATCAAAATATGGATTCATTTTGCTAGCACTCACTCATATTGATGTTATCAAAGGAAAAAAAAAGTGAAAGATATTCCCCTTGTTATTGGAGCTTTAAGCGAAAAGAAAAAATGATGCTAAACTTCAAAACTTAAATGCACCTCAATTGAGCCTTCGTTAACATCTATTTTGTTTTCGAGTTGCAAGTATTTTAACATTTTTTTCTTTTGTGTATGTGTAACTATATATCCACCAGTTGGTTAGACCATTTATCTTTAAGGTTTATGTTTTAGATAATTTGCTTTATTATAACTAATGGAACGCTATAAATCTAATTCAAGAACCCAATAAGCTAAAATTTGTGGGATGCATCCATGTAACAAAGGTCTTAAAAAAAGCCTTGATTTGATAAATCTGTTGCTTCGAATTGTTGTTTCTTATTGATGTCATATGTGGCATTAAAATAGACAAAAAAAAATTCTTATAAATAAAGTATTTCTACTCATTTGAAAATGTACCACAAAAAAAGGAAAATAAATACCAAAATAGCAGTGAGCTATTTTATACATTGTGTAAGAAAATAAAGTGTAAGTGATATTTTAGTGAGATAAGAAATCAAAAAGTTTTTTCTTTTGAGTGTATAGTAGTCATTTTGAGTATTCTACCCCTAATTATACAATGTAAAAATCCTTGCTACAGTGATATTTTCATAACTCGATATTCGAGTTATAATGACACCTACTATAACCTACCAGTAGGTAAGCTAATCCGTAACTCGAAATGACATGTAACAGTCATACAAGGTAGAAACAACAATTCTTAACAGATACATGATCACATTAATATATATATATATATATATATATATATATATATATTATAGTCTCTGGACAGATGTACTGTTGCACGTGTGTCTCATGTGAATTAATATACACTTCCTATAATCTTATCTTATCTTATAAATATATAAAAGAGAATCTTAGATCTGTCTATGTGACGCCCTCGGAGATCGGGATTCTTATTTAACTCTTCTTAAAAATCACAATCTTACGGAAAAGTTACAATTTTTATAAAAGTCACAACTCTTTAGAAAAGTCAAAACTCTTCATAAAAATCACAAAATTCACAACTTTTCACCAAAGTCATTGCTCTCCATCTTCCATTTACACAATTTAAAACCCAACACTTAATTCCAAGGCACCAAAAGAAGAAAGAATAAACAAAGAAAATTGATTTCAATTACAATGCGACATTACTACTCATGCGTCTCTCAGTCCATAACTCATAACTCTGCTGGAATGTGTGAATTCATAACATTTTGTTCTTTAGTAAACAAAACTTCTATTTCTTCCACTATTATTTGTAGGATTTTTTCCGCTATAGGGGAGTCTAATTAAATACATTAAGCTTTTTATGAGGTGTATTTTATTCCTCAAAGTTTTCTTCCTCCTATTTCATGAAGCTTAATCTTTTACTGCAAGTCATATTGATGCATGTAACTATTGCAACTTATTTTTGCTATTTTGGTGACTTTTTTTTAACTCTATTAAAAATCTCAGCAAAGATGATTGAAATTGATCTTCTCTTGTCCCTTTCTGCAGGCTTCTTCATATGCTTTATGGAAAAATTTCTTGTGGATTTTTCTATATTTGATAGCACACAACAACAAATATGTTATAACTAATATTGAACCAATGGTGAAGTTTATTAAAAGAATCAAACTGAATGATCTCTTGCTTGTCACATGCCACAGTTAGTATATTATTCTAATTATTTTATTTTAGGTACAAACATTTTGTATGTCATTGCACTCTTCCTACAATATTAGTATAAAGACAATTAATCCACTTCCTTTATCGCAAGTTGACTAATTTGTCATATTTCTTCCTCTCTTCTTTTTAGGCATAATTAGAGATCAAGTTTTCTTGAAACTATCAAATGCCCAAACTGCACTATAACAAAAATAATATCGGTAATAAATATGTACATTAACAAAGAGTGCTAGAGCCTTTATCGATTTTAATTCATTGTCATTAGATTTAATGTCACTATAGGTTTTAGGGACATTTATAGAGTACTATTTTCCTCTTAAAATACATAATTAGCGGCAATTAATTACTGTTAAAGATCATTTTTGGTGTAGTGCTAACTCTTTCTTTAGCTTATTTCAATTAAATTTGTGAACTATAGACTTGGATACAGCCCGTCAGACTATCTTTTTGAAAATAATGTTAAGCAACCTGTTTTTTTTTTTCTTGATTGTTAGGACAGTAAGGTCGTTTTCATTATTATTTTTGGAAATTTGTGAGTTCAATTGCTACCAAAATTATGTTGTGAGATTTTAATATGTTATGTATCAAAATTTTAGTTTAGAATATTCAGTTATGAACATTTCCATTTAGATGCCACATATTGCTTGGTTGATCGTTGTATTAATTCTTTGTAATTGTATATTAAAATCATAACAGTAACTATGGTTCAATTTCAAATAAGTTGGGGCCAGTGATATGAAACCTAAGCAATAGTAATGATTGTTCTGAGACATGAGAAAAAGCCTTTATGATGTTAACAATTTTAGGGTCATTTTTGACATATGCATGATACGGCATGCTATAATAAAAAAAAGATTGATGGAGGTTCATCCTAAAGGAGCCGAAATTCCTCCATTTGAATTTAGTTGATTTTGTTCTTGTATGTACGTGATGTTCCACTTTAATTAGCAGTATTGTTGTTCAGGGCTTTTTGGTCTTTTCTTTATCATCTGATTTTGTTCCTTATAACTTCGTGGAATTAAGAAAATTTCGTTACTTCTGACCAACTATTTCTATGGAGATTTTCTTAGACTTCTTTCTCATACTTAAAAGCTCTCTATGACTCGTAATTTTTGTGCAACAAACAAAAATTAAAAGAATATATCACTTTAAGATTTTGGAGGAATGCTTTGCCTTAAGATAAAATGTTCTTGACAGTGTACTGTATGTATCGAAAATACAAATATTAGCGAATGATCGTATGTGAGCTTAATAAAATAGTTTAATCCCGTGCAAAGCACGAATAATTTACCTAGTGGAGTATATAATAATCTATTTAAATGTGTATAATGAGCACTTGAAATTCTAAACCTGCAGAGTTGAACAATAATTCAGTTAAAAAAAGTAGATTCAAATACAACATATATTTGTAATGCAATATTACTCATCTATCATGTAACAAAATGAGATAAATGCTTGGAGTTAAGACTCACGAAATATATACATACTTATGAATTTGGTTCGGTTATTACTCCCAAAGTGATATTCTTTTGGAGCAAACTAAAAAATAAAATGTGTCAAATAATTAAAATAAGGGAAAATGGTCTGAAAAATACTTCAACTTTGGCCGAAATTGCTATTACGATACCAAATTTTATGGAGGACCTTTTACCCCCTGCACTATTTAATAGTGTATTTTAAAGGTATATATGTGCCCACGTGGACACATTACTATTTATAATGATGCAATATTTATGATGTCCACATGAGCACATATATACCTTTAAAATACACATATTAAATAGTGAAGACGGGTAAAAGGTCCTTTCCAAAGTTCGGTATCGTTACAGCAATTTCGATCAAAATTCAGATATATTTTAGACTTTTTTCCCTTAAATAAAATATATTATTGGTATACATTATTTCGTAAATACAAGTCATATTCAAGCAGTAAGCATAAACTGAACTTGTTAAAAGGGAAATATAGTATTATCTTATGCTGGGCAAAACTCAACAAATAAGAGTGCAATAGTTATAGCTTTTTGTCTCGATCTCAAACCACCTACCTCAGCCGACTGTCTAACTAAATCGTTGAGCGGGGATAGGCAGACTCAACTATGGAGCATTTATGTAACACCCCGTAACTACAAAGAACTAGAAAGAAGTTAAAAAGTGGAAATAGTCATTTTTGAAAATAATATAAAAATCTGGAAATTTGTTAAGTCTGTTAAGTTGGATTTTTGGTCAAGTTCAAATAACCATAACTCCTAGCTCAGGATGAATTAGGTGTGTTTCTAGATATCGTAGGAAATATCTTGGAATAATCTTTCCAACGCTGCCGAGTTTTCACGATTCCCGTGTTCGTATGAGTGAGATATGCTTATTCGAAGTTGGGTTGTTCAAATAAGGAAAGTCCAATTCGGATTTTGAAAGGGTAGTTTGGTCTTTTCCTTACCCGACTGATTTAATTCATTTTAGTGAATTAATTAAGGGTCAAAACTGATTTTAGTCTGTTTAGAAAAATTGAATTCTCACTAGGGCTTGGAGAAAAGAGAAAAGAGGAGAAAGGAGAAGAAAGTTCAAGATTGGTCGTCTTGGTAAGGAGTCGCTTGTAGATTTCGTCAAGGGGGGATCCCTACGAGGTATGTGAGATCACATAGTGTTGGGTTAGTTCACCCACACGCCAAGCATGTTTAATTCAACGATTTTCTTCATAAAAGGGTTAGAATTTGATATTCTTGAGTTGTGTTCTTTAATTGTTTTTATTCTTGAACTTACATGTGATTGATGGGTTTTCTAGAGACGTTTTAGCGATGTTAAGAGTTGTTTCGAGTTAGATTCTAGTGTACATGTTTGGATATCTGAATCTAAGAAAGTATTGAGAAAATGAATCGATTTAAAACGATTTAGGATCAGAAAACGAGTTGAAAAATTTGTCAGTCGCACCTGGGGAGGGCCAGGCTCATCGCGCCCCCATAGCGCCAGAGAGGATGGAGCGGTGCCCCTGCAGTGCGCCCAAAAGGATCCCCAGAAAGTAGGGGTTGACGCGGCGCGCCAGGGACGTGCCCAGATCATCATTTTTCACTAGTTTTTCATCGTTTAGCCTATTTAAGTCCTTCTAATGTGTACTAACACTTTCCACTGATTCTAACTACTCTAAATGACTTCTAGACATCTAGAAATCACCCAGAAACATCAAACTTTGAATCCATAAATTCAAATTCAAGGAGAGTTAAGAGCCAAGTCTAGGAAGTTCTCAGAGTCAGTTCAAGAAGTCTTTTGTAAATGTTTTTTAACTTTGTTTTAAGACTTAAAGTTCAAGTTGAGTAAAGAGTAAAAATTGAAGCTCATTTCTTCAAAAGTATATGGGGACTATGTATTCCCAAAGAATTTAAAATGTTTTCACATTTAAATAAGAATGAAAACTGAGATTTTCAAAGAGCCTTTGAGCTAGTTTTCAGAAAAGAGTAATTGCTTTTTAAATGAAGCAAGAGAGGAAACTTTGGTTTCCAAGATAGCCTTTGAGCTAAGTTTTTGAGCAATTATCTCAAATCACATAAACAAGTATGTTTTTTAAACATAACAGCTAGCTAGTATCATATTTTGGGAGTAGAATTGAGCACCGATATGGGGGAGAGTTCAAACAACTCACAGCCCCCATAAACCATGTAGCCACTATGGGTAGAAAAGGGTCATACTTTTTAGATGATTCATTTAGTGCTTTTTAGCATAGACTAGTGGATCCACTTAGTAGTTCAGGTTCTATACCCTCGGCAAGGTATTGGACGGCCCTGGCAGCGTGAAGCAAAACGTTGTATCATCACAATAGCTCTTACGTGATGGTTGTCAATTAGAGAAACTCCCATAGAAGTAATTGTATTCTTATATACACATTTTATTGTATTTTTTACATACATTTCAGAGTTATATGTATCTTTGCATACACAAAGAGTTGACATCATGTTTTAAACATTTTTTCTTTATATTGCACTTTTTTTAAACTGGTTTATATTGAAATGAGTTCAATTATGTTGAGTTGAGTTGAGCCAGGTAAGTTCTTTAGTTCCTTTCAAACTTATGTCTTGTTTTAGAATTCCCCCCGCATACTCGTACATTCAATGTACTGATGCCATGTGGACAGCATCTTATCATGATGCAGACACAGGTAACCATGATCAGTATCCAGCACATCATTGATCCAGTTGAGCACTCAGAGTCTTGTAGTGAACCTCCTTGCTTCCAGAGGATCCCTTCTTTTGCTTTCAGTTTTATTATTAGTTCATTAGGATGTCGTGGGTCTTGTCCTGACATCCATCTATGTTGTTTAGAAGCATTATTGACAGTCAGATGTTAGTTTTGAGTCTTCTATTTCCTGTTTTAATGGTTGAGACTTGAGTAGCTATTTTGGCTAGTTCGAATGATTTCTTTAAAAGACATTCTAAGTTCTTTCATAAGTTCCTTATTTGGGGTATTTCTGATGTTTAAGTCTTCCGATTAGTAAGTAAGCCAGGCCAAGGGTTCGCTTGGGGCCAACAATGGTTCTCGAGTGCCAGTCCCGCCCAGGGTGTAGGCTCGGGGCATGACAAACTTGGTATCAGTTTGCTATCACCAGTCGCCAAGAGCAATAGGATTCGCCATATGTTGTCACTGGTATGATCCAAGTCTTTAACTCTAATGTTTATGTTTTGCTAGACCCAGGAGCGAGTTTATCTTTTGTAACTCCATATGTTGCGATGAATTTTGATGTTATTCCTGAGTAACTTAGTGAACCCTTCAGTGTTTCTACACTTGTTGGTGAGTCTATTCTAGCAGAGAGAGTCTATCGTGATTGCCCCGTCTCCGTCAATCACAAGAGTACCATGGTTGATTTAATTAAGTTAGACATGGTAGATTTTGATGTCATTCTTGGTATGGGCTGGCTTCATGCCTGTTATACCTCCATTGATTATAGAACTCGAGTTGTCAAGTTTCAGTTTTTAAATGAGCCAGTCTTAAAGTGGAAAAGCAGTTCAGCAGTGCCTAAGGGTCATTTTACTTCGTACCTTAAGGCAAGGAAGTTAGTTTCTAAGGGGTGTGTCTATCACTTAGTCCGAGTTAATGACTCTAGTGTTGAGATACCTCATATTCAGTCAGTTTCAGTAGTAAGAGAGTTTCCAGAAGTCTTTCCAGATGATCTTCCCGGAGTCCCTCCTGAGAGAGAGATAGACTTCGGTATAGATGTTATTCCAGACACTCGTCCTATATCTATTCCGCCATATAGAATGGCACCAGCAGAGTTGAAAGAGCTTAAGGAACAGTTGAAAGATCTCTTTGATAAGGACTTTATTCGACCAAGTGTCTCACCTTAGGGCACTCCGGTCTTGTTTGTGAGGAAGAAAGATGGTTCCCTTAGGATGTGTATAGATTACCGCCAGTTGAATAAGGTTACCATCAAGAACAAATATATTCTTCCGAGAATTGATGATCTTTTCGATCAGCTTCAGGGTGCTTCTTGTTTTTCTAAGATTGACCTCAGATTTGGCTACCATTAGTTGAAAGTAAGGGAGTGTGATATTCCAAAGACAGCATTCAGGACCCGTTATGGTCATTATGAGTTTCTGGCCATGTCGTTCCGCTTAACTAATGCACCTGCAGCATTCATGGACCTTATGAATAGAGTTTTCAAACCTTATTTAGATATGTTTGTTATCGTCTTCATTGATGACATACTAATCTATTCAAGGAATGAAAAAGATCATGCTAGTCATCTCAAAATAGTTCTCTGAAAGATAGAGAGTTGTATGCCAAGTTCTCTAAGTGTGAGTTTTGGCTTAAGTATGTGGCATTCTTAGGCCACATTATGTCTAGAGAAGGAATTAAAGTTGATACTCAGAAAATTAAGGCAGTGCAGAATTGGCCTAAACCCACATCTCCAACTGATATTAGGAGTTTCTTGGGTTTGGCTAGCTATTATAGAAGGTTCCTATAGGGGTTCTCATCCATTTCATCTCTTTTGACAAAGTTAACTCAGAAGACAGTTAAGTTTCAATAGTATGAAGCTTGTGAGAAAAGCTTTCAAGAATTGAAAAAGAGGTTAACTACTGCCCCAATGTTGACCTTACCAGAAGGTACTCAATGTTTGTTGTGTATTGTGATGCATTTAGAGTTGGTTTGGGTTGCGTATTAATGCAGAATGGCAAGGTTATAGCTTATGCCTCCAGACAGTTGAAAGTTCATGAGAAGAATTATCCAACCCATGACTTAGAGTTGGCTGATGTAGTATTTGCTTTAAAGATATGGCATCATTATTTGTATGGTGTTCATGTAGATGTATTCACTGATCACAAGAGTCTTCAATATGTGTTCACTCAGAAGGAGCATAATCTCAGACAAATGAGGTGGTTAGAACTACTCAAGCATTATGACATGAGTATTCTTTAGCACCCAGGTAAGGCTAATGTGGTTGCTGATGTTTTAAGCAGGTTGTCTATGGGTAGTACCTCCCATGTTGGGGAAGAAAAGAGAGAGTTAGCGAAAGAAGTGCATAGACTTGCACGCTTAGGAGTCTGACTAATGGACTCCACAGAAGGAGGAGTAGTGGTGATGAATGGGGCTGAATCATCATTGGTGTTAGAAGTAAAAGAGAATCAAGACCAAGATCCCATTTTGCTTGAATTGAAGTTAAATGTTCATAAGCAAAAAGTAATGGCTTTTGAACAAGGGGGAGATGGTGTATTGAGGTATCAAGGTAGATTGTATGTACCAAAGGTGGATGAACTCCAAGAGAGGATCATGGAGGAAGGTCATAGATCCAGATATTTCATCCATCTGGGTTCCAGAAAGATGTATCGTGACTTGAGAGAAGTGTATTGGTGGAATAGCATGAAGAAGGGCATTGCAGAGTTTGTGGCTAAGTGTCCGAATTGCCAACAAGTTAAAGTAGAGCACCAAAGGCCCGGTGGTATAACTCAGAATATAGAAAGTCTAGAATGGAAGTGGGAAATGATCAATATGGAATTCATCACAGGTTTACCAAGGTCTCTCAGGCAGCATGATTCTATTTGGGTGATTGCCGATAAAATGACAAAATCATCCCATTTTTTGCCGGTAAAGACTACCCATTCAGCAGAGGATTATGCCAGGTTATATATTCAAGAGGTAGTAAGACTTCATGGAGTCCCTGTTTCGATTATGTCAGATAGAGGTGCACAATTTAATGCACAGTTTTGGAAGTCATTCCAAAAAGGCTTGGGTTCAAATGTGAACTTAAGCACTGCTTTTCATCCTCAGACAGATGGTCAAGCAGAGCGCACTATTCAGACCTTAAAGGATATGTTGAGGGCTTGTGTGATTGATTTCAAAGGTAATTAGGATGATCACCTACCTCTTATTGAGTTTGCTTACAACAATAGTTACCACTCTAGCATCCAAATGGCTCCTTATGAAGCTCTTTATGGGAAAAGATGCAAATCTCCTATAGGATGGTTTGAAGTTGGTTAAGTAGGGTTGATAGGACCAGATCTAGTTTATCAAGCTATGGAGAAGGTGAAAGTGATTCAAGAGAGGTTGAAAACGGCGTAGAGTCGTCAGAAATCCTACACTGATGTTAGGAGAAGGGAGTTAGAGTTTGAAGTAGATGATTAGGTATACTTAAAAGTTTCACCCATGAAAGGTGTTATGAGATTTGGTAAGAAGGGGAAGCTTAGTCCCCGGTATATTGGCCCTTACAGAATATCAAAAAGGGTAGGTAATATAGCTTATGAGTTGGATCTACCACAAGAGCTAGCCGCGGTTCATTCGATTTTTCACATCTCCATGTTGAAGAAGTGTATGGGCGATCCTTCATTGATCATACCAACTGAAGATATTGAGATAAATGATAGCTTATCTTATGAAAAGATTCCGGTCCAAATTCTAAATCGTTGAGTTCGCAAGTTGAGGACTAAGGAAGTAGCATCAGTCAAAGTCCTTTGGAGGAACCAATTTTTTGAGGAAGCTACTTAGGAAGCTGAGAAGGATATGAAGAAGAGGTACCCACACCTCTTCGAATCCGGAGAATTTCCAAATTAAGGTACTAATCCTTTTCTTGGCATTTTTAATTACTAGACATTGTCCTTCCAATGATGGTGAGAAGGAAGATATGAAGAAAGTTCCTTATGCTTCAGCTGTTAGTAGTTTGATGTATGCAATGGTGTGTACAAAACCAGATATTTCCCATGCTATTAGTATTGTTCGCCATTTTCTTTCTAATCCCGGAAGAGAGCATTGGAATGCTGTAAAGTGGATTATGAGATATCTTTGTGGCACTTCTAGTTTGAGTTTGTGTTTTGGTACAGGGAAGCCTATTCTTTGTGATTACACTGATTTAGACATGGCTGGTGATGTTGATACTCGTCAGTCTACTTCAAGCTACTTGATTACTTTTGCAAGGGGGCTGTGTCTTGACAATCTAGGTTGCAAAATGTGTTGCTTTATCTACTACAGAGGCTGAGCTTATTGATGTTGTTGAAGCTTGCAAAGAGTTGATCTGGATGAAGAGATTTTTGGAGGAACTTGGTTGTGCTCAAGAAAGGTATGTGCTTTATTGCGACAGTCAAAGTGCTATTCATCTTGGCAAGAATTCTACATTTCATGGTCGGTCTAAACATATTGATGTGTTGGATTCTAAGTTGCTTGAACTTGAAAATATCCATACCAATGATAATGGTTCCGACTTGATGACTAAAGCTTTGTCAAGAGGGAAGTTTGAGGATTGTTGCATGATCGCCTGGATGGCGATCTCCTCCACATAGTTGTGAGGGGGAGAATTGTTGGGTTTAGGATCTTTTTTCCCTTTCTATGTAGATAAATAAAAGTCTTATTAGGACCAGCCACTTTAGCCCATAACCCAAATATTATGTGGCATATATAAGGTTTATTTGGTCTTATTTTCAGAAACAAGAGAGAAAAATCAAGAGAGATTTGTTTTAGAGATTGAGAGAAAAAGAGAAAAAACTCGTTTTTGCTTCTGAAAATTTTCTGCTCAGGCAGTCCGCTTCAGATAGAGTTTTCCGCTTCATTAACCGTTGGATCGTACTCAAATTTGAACGAAGAGTTCTCAGCATCTGTTTCTTGCGATGCAACGGTGGAGATCGAATTTAGAGGTCTGTAGCTTCTGATTTTGGGGCGTGACCAGTAGCTCGTTTTTGGGTGAAATTTCTCCTTTAATTCTCTAGTTTTTGTGCAATTTTGTTTTGTTGTTGCTCGTTGTTTGGCGCTTGTTTTTTGGCTAATGTTGGAGAAAAATTTTGTAACTCTTGGTGTTTGTAGTGGAGCTTTTGGTCCTGTAGTTTTTTACTCTTCACATCGAACGGTTTTCCACGTAAATCGTTGTGTCTTGTGTGATTGGCTTATTCTTATCTTGTTGTTTTTGTTTGATTGATATGCTTGATGTCCATTCTTCATATTGCTTGATTTGGTTTGTCTTCTCTTGGTTCAAAATGAAAGGGAAAGTTAGACTTGAGTATTATTCCGTTGTTATCCTGTCGGGCATTCTTGTTAGTGTCTTGCCTTTGCTAACAAAGTTTTGAATCAAGTTAATTATAGCTTATACCGTTGCATATTTTGATGTAAATATAAATTTACATGCCAACAATTTTTTCAAAGCTTAGCGTCAAACTTCAAGTTAGATAGTACTAAATTAAAATTGAAATGGTTTGCTTATTCCAGTTTAAATGCAGAAGTTATCTATGTTGCTCTTAATAAAACATAGCATAACATGTGTGTATCACATAAATTTTATTTAGTATGCCATCTATATTAATGTCTCAATATATTGTGGCCAAGGCTCCTTTTGGAGTTATTTTTCGTTAAGTTTAGAGTCAAATTTATGCTCTTTCATCCTCTTTAAAAACTGGAGTAATTTCCCTGGACAGTCACCCATGTTTGAGAAATTACCTAGAAATATCATTTATGTTTGTTTTAGGACCACAATATCACCCAACTTTGAACAAATGGCACAGCATGTACTCCCTTTTTATTAATTGGCAATTTTTAGCCTCTTTTTATTTTTATAACAAAAAAAAGGTTTTTTAAAATTGAAATTGGCATAATTTAGCCCACGTTATTCTATGAGAAGTTATTTATAATTAATTGTTTTTAAGTTGGTGGCAACAATCAGCATGTGACAGTTTTATTGGGAAGTGGGTCATTATTTCCTTTTTTTTCTCCTATTTTCTCATATGCACGTTTAATTTTATTGGTGAATATTTATTGATATTGTAAACATTTATACCATTATTCTTCTTTTTGCTGGATTTCATTTTCTTCTGATCAAATCTATCCATTTTCAAAATAAAATTCAAGTATTTAGAGATTAGTCTCCATGCAAGCTCTCGATCAATTACATAAATTGGCTTTCTTATTAAGTTTTTGTTATCCCGACTATTGAAGGGTATGAAAAAGCAGAGAAGACATACTTCCAGCAATGGCCTCAAATAGAAAAGTAAGTCAGTGGCTCCTCAACGACTTCATGGATCTCCTCTCAGACACACATCGCTACCACCATGGACCAATGTTGCAACATATAAAATGGATCAATTACTCAATTAACCCAACAGGTAGTTGATTAAATTGGAGCCAAAGCTGATATCAAAGCCAGAGAGTTTAACCTCAAATCCTGGAGTCTACTAAGCACTTCCACCTTATGCCTCTGTACCCGATTTTGCTTCGGTGCTTTGCTTCCACAACACTCATTGTTGTCCATCCCCATTATATTCACAAGGAAAAAGAAATACACAATTTAAAAAAATCTCCTATTCTGCAATGGATTAGGATTACAAGGGGAAAAAGTTGTAAGTAACTGCAGAGTAGCAGAAAAAATTAGCAAGAAATTTTAATGATGAACAAAACAGAATGAAATCGGAGTTGTCGAATTTAGTATTTTTAACTTCAAATTTGAATCAGACTAATTTAATTCCTCGAACTAGTCCATATATGTAGCAATGACCATGAAACTAAAGTGACGAAGCATCACAAAATCACAAAGAAATTGAAATCCATACAAATAACAAAAAAAAGAGTACATTACTGAATCTGTGAGATTCAGAGGAGAAGAAAAAGAAAATCGTGAATCAGTAAATGACTATCAACAACAAACATCTCATTAGTGACTGGATTACCAAAGCTCATATATATACAAATATCTAAAATAATGTACATGACATCAATGAATTCATAAAATATTCTAAAGAAATAGATACACATTATATATAATTACTATATTTAACTTCTATTTTTCTTTAGGCATGTTCCTGCAGGTTCTGATGTTATGCCCTTCTTGTCCACATTTTCCACATGACGTCTTATATGTTTTTTTTGCCGATTTCCAAGCTTTTTCTTGTCTTTTTTTTTTGGGGTCTTCCAGGCACTTTGTTTCCTATTGGATGCAATAAAATTTCTTCAGCCATTTCTTGTGGTAAGTCCCATGTACTTTCATCGGGCATTGGATTTACGGGGATATCATATGTCTTCATCATGTTCTCCTTGGTATAGTATAATGAGCTGTAATCATCTCCATCCAAAATACTGCTAAAGCATGTGGACATGGAAGCTCATCGAGTTGAAATTGTCGACATGTACATGTTTTTACTTTTATACAAACGATGAAAGTTTTTCCCATATGTGTGACGGTATGTAGGTAATCACTTGAAGGTCGCACCTATTGAGGATAATTAATATGATTAGTATAAATATTAATGGTGTGCAATTTATAGTAAGAATAATTAATATGATTAGTATAAGTAATAGAACTTACCATCGTATGTAGTGCAATTTCCAGGTTATCAGCAAGAATTGATTCATATTTTGCTATAAGTTTGGTATTTGTACACAGAGCTTCTTTTGACTTGTCATAGTTCCATTTCTCAATCAATTTACGCATCTCTTCGAGTAGCCTTGTTACTGGGAGATCTCGTGCGTCTTTTGTTGTTGAGTTAAGCGACTCTGCTATGTTGGATGTCATGGTCATTGTTCTATTACTTGTGGAATGTGCCCTCGACCATTTACTATAGCCAATTTCATACAGGTAAGTCTTCACTCGATGATCAATTCGATTAACTTCAGCCATATGGTAATCAAAATCTTGCACAGTGTATGCGCGAGCCATTGCATAATATATTTCCCTTAATTGTAATTGGTTTCTTCTGAAATTTTCTTTGATGTTTTTCCACAGATGCCACATACATGCATAATGTGGTAAATCTGGATATATAATCGATATAGCTCTAATTATGCTTTGATGCCTATCTGATACAAAATACATTTTATCCCTCATTCCATACGTTTCCTTGAACTTTTCAAAAAACCATTGCCATGATGCATTATTTTCGGAATCGACAATTGCGTATGCCAATGGTAATATATGTCCTAAACAAATCATAATGAACTGTAAGTGTGGTATAATGTTTTGAGGAAAAAATGATTTGAGGAGGTAATTAATGCAATTTGTATATGTGAAAGAACATATTGAAATAAATAAGAGTTGTATACATATCTCCAGCATCTTGACAACTAGCAGTTAGAAATGTTCCATGATAGGCTGTTTTGAGAAAGCTACCATCAACAATTACAACTGGCCTGCAATTTACCCAACTTTTTATTGAAGAATTTAAAGCCACAAAAGCATATTGAAAATGTCCCTCGGCTGTTTTTTGTAAACTGACAATAGATCCAAGATTTGATTGTGTCAACATGTGCAAATATCTTGGTATCCCAGCATAGGATTCTGTTGGATCACCTCTAACCATTTTCAATGCTTTTAACTTTACTCTATGTGCTTTCCAGTATGTCAAATCAAGTCCAAATTGTTTATTCATATCAGTAATTATGTCTCTTGCATTGTATACAACTTTTGGATCATGATATTTGTACTGTATTTCTCTTTCAAGTATAGTTGACGTAGCAACTCGTTGCGACATTAATCTATCCTTTGCAGGACAAGTGTGTTTAGCAATGAATCGTCTAACTTTGAATATTTTTGACTTGTGCAATACTGAGCATTTTAATTTCCAAGTGCAATCCTCATTTACACACTGAAGGAAGAATCTGAAATGTATACAAAGTTTTAGTGAATGAATACATGGATATGTATACATGAATGCAGTGTATACATGAATGTTCATTCACGCGATAAAAACCCAGTCATGTGACAAAAGATTATTCGATTCACTGTTCAATTTTTTGAGTGAATGAATACACGAATATGTATACATTAATGCATTGTATACATGATTCTTCAATCACGTGATAAAAACCAAATCTTTTGATAATACATAATTCAGTTGGCTGTTTAAATTTATAAGTGATTGGATACATAAAGTATACCATATTTGAAAAGGTATACATTGTAGTAGATAGCATAGATTCATATTCTACTTATACTAATTGAATAATACCTTGATGCACTTGATCTGTTCACTTTAAATTGAAACTTCTTTCGAATTGCATAATTTTCAATGACAAACTTCAAAATCTTCTTATCCTTATATAGTTGACCTTCTGAGGGTACGTTAGCAGCATCACTTTAAATAATTTTGTATTGTTGAAAATATGCAATCTCCCGAGCAGCCATGTCATTATATTCAATTACACCCAAATTGTCTGCATTGGTGTTACTATGATGTATTATTTGGGTATTGACCTCCTCATATTCTTCTCCATTAATTGAAAGTGTATGATGAATATCTATAGCTTTCCAAGTTATGCACAATGGATAGTCTTTGAAGTTTCCTTAACCTTTTTTCAATTCGATGTATACTCGTAATCCCATAGTGTTTCGTATCCACATAGGCATAGAATTTTCATCAATTTTATAATGAAAATCAAACGAATTCAAGGAAGTATCGACATTTAGATGGCTTGAAATCAAGCAAGTGAATAAGTTGAAATCAATCTCTGTTGTAATAACCACACCATCCATGGAATCATTTACAAAATTATTTGCGCTATCCCATTCTCCGCTATGATGAATGAACACTATCAAAGATGCCATCTATTTGTTGATGTTTGTAGTAGAACCTCGTTGATTTTTTTATATTGGATACATGAAGTTTTATGAATTTATGGAGTTTATGGATGTTGAATCGCTTATTATCTCTGGGGAGTTTATATGGTTTCCCACGTTCCACTTTTAATGCTATGTGGAGTTTGGCGGTTAGTTTCACAAGAAAAAAAAAACCCTATTAGTAGCCGTCTGTTTAATAAGGGCTATTTTGTGCTCCTTAATTTTTGGTCTATTAAATGCTATTTAATTATGGGCTATTTGTTGCTAATTTTCCATAATAGTTGTATATATATGTCATTTACTCCCCAACTTTACCTCTTTTCCTCAAAATATACTTGACACAAAAAAAATAGTATCTCTCTCCTAATAGGATGCCATGTCACATTATTCCTTTTTTATTATTAACATTTTTTAATTCTTTTTTTATTATTAACATTTTCTAATTCTTTTTTTATTATTAACATTTTTTTTTAATTCTTTAAAAATATTATATTCTTTGTAGTTTGACAATATGGTTACCTTATTACCCTAATGAATTAAAATATCAACAAAAAGGGAGTCCGAAATCAAAAGAGTCATTTTTTTCCTTCAAAAAAAAAAAACATCAAAAAAAAAAAAACCAAAAGGGCAGAATCGCTCCTGACGAAGCAATTTTCTTCTGACAAAAATTGACGTCGTTCCGTTAAAAGAAATAAAAATCGCTGCCTTTCTAAAAAAAAATTATTATTTCTTTAAAATCGCTGCTATAGCAGCGTTTTTATATAATAAAAAATAAACTATTTTTGTTAAGGAATTAAAAAAAAACATAAAGAACAAGTTTTAAATTACATAAATTTCCGACGGCAACCATTAAAACAAAAACAAGTTTTTTTAAAGAAAAAATCACTGCCGAGGCAGTGGTTTTTGTTTTTTAATTTTCATTTAAATCGCTGAAAGGGTAAAGATTTTCTTAAACAAAGCTTTTTATGAAAATTGCTGGCTTCAGTTTTAATTTTTTTTTTTTTATTAAATTCTCTGCAAGGGTAGGATTTTTTTTTTAAAATTTAATTTCTTAAACAAAATCGAACTTTTTTTAAACAAATTCTTAAACAAAATCTCTGCTATAGTAGCGATTTTACTTTTAATTTTTTTTGTTATAAATTTGTTTCTATAGCAGCGATTTTAAAGAAAAAATATTTTTTTGAGAAAATCTTTGCGAAGGCAGGGATTTTTATTTCTTTTAGCGGAATGACATCAATTTTTGTCAAAACAAAATCGCTCCGTCAGGAGCGATTTTGCCCTTTTGGTTAATTTTTTTTTGATGTGCCATTTTTGTTTTTTAAAGAAAAAAAGTTGTCCTTTTGACTCCGGACTCAACAAAAAGGTGTCATTGCCCATTAGTGCCCATATAAAAACATTATCTCGCTTGAAAAACTGGAGGAAGCCACATATTTTCTTGAAGAATCGGAGGAGCTCATATTTGGATTTGCTGCCTAATCCTCTAGAACTAGGGTAGAAATTTTTGGGCTATGTAATTTTTTTTTACTAGGTAATATGGGTTGTCTAATTTTTTTTTTTAAAAATGTTAATAAAAAAAAAAGAATAATGTGCATGGCATCCTATTAGGAGAGAGATAATGTTTTTTGTGTCAAGTATATTTTGAGAAAAAGAGGTAAAGTTGGGTGATATTATGGTCTTAAAACAAACATAAGTGATATTCCTAGGTAATTTCCCAAACATAGGTGACTATCCAGGGAAATTACTCTAAAAACCGTAGGAAACTCTAGCATGGGGGACAATATGGTGCAGGTAGTTTTTTTTTTCTTGGCCAGTAATTAAGGCTTCGGGAGATGCTAAGAAATAACCTTTATTTTTTTAGATTTTAATATGATACTTTATGATTCTCATACCAGAACACGAGGCCACTTGCTTGGATTCAGTGTAGGTAGGGTTTTATATAGTTTTAATATTAAAAAGAGAATATTCAACCGATGAAACATTCTGCAATCAGCATTAGTATATTAGAGTAGTGTTTTTTTTTCATGCAATTTCTTCTATATAAATTATAATTAACAAGAGAAAGGTAAAATTTTATAATCATAGCGTTTTAGATTAGAGCGATTGAGAGAAATTCCAAAAGTCGCTACTCATAACTTGCAATATAAAAGAGCCGTGGGGCATGGTGCCACTTCTTACTCAGGATCTCTCTTTCAATTGAAACACATCACGTACGAGATACGCAATGGCCCTGTCTGGATGGGTGCCCATAATTAAGCTTAACTTTATTTGTTGGATTGTCATGCTTGGAAGTGTGTTAAGAGGGGGAAAGATTAATAAAAATAGGAATATCCCATGATACATCTTCTCTACTCTATGATGACTATCCTAAAACTACAAAACATCTTTTCTTGCTGTACGTGTGCTTTCTCTATGGGAGAAGTTATCTTGGCACAAGAAAAGAAGAACTAAAGGTAATATACACATTTGTCTGGGTAGTGATTTCAAACACAATCTGCTCATTTGGAAGCCAAGGAATCAGGTAATCTACTCATTAAAGTCGAGAAGTCGTTTCATCCAACCGTTGTGAATTTAGAATTGGACTGACCAGATTTTCCACAAATACTTCTTTATGGTATTTGACCATTTATGTGAATTAATACATATATTCTCTATCTCCTCATAATTGTATCCAAGAACATTGATACTACTTTAGATGTCATTTGTTTCTATCCTATCTTTATTTCTTTGTAATACTATTTGGCTGACAATACTATTTTTAACATGTTGATTGTTCTCATCTATTCCTCTGATTTGGTCAATGTAATTTTATTTACTCAATTTATGTGTTTTGGTGATCCGTTAATGCATTTTTCTTGCTGAAAATTATCGATTTTGATTAAAGTTTTTTCTCATTTTAACTTTTTGTTACATTTTGTTTTGTGAATATTTATTAAACTCTTCTGGGTATGAAAGCTTGGGTGGCTTCTCACTATATATATATATATATATATATATATATATATATGCTAGTCTTGGCATTTGACCCCTAACTTTCATAGATAATAAAAATGATCGTAGTTACTAATTAAGTTGCCAACATTCCAACTCGGTCGTCAAAAGATTGATTTCAGCCTCCTTGAAGATTCCAACATGCCTTCTCTCATTGCAAGCTCCATTAGAAGTATTAAGAATTTGTACACATTACATTTTGTTCATGTAACCAACAAAAGAATATATGAGTAATAAAGTGATTAGTATTATAAAATGAAGCTAAAACTAATACTAAAAGATAAAACCAATAGAAATATAGAGACAATTAGAGATGAATATTTTTTTGTTTCTTCCAAGTGGGCCAAAGTCTCTTCATAATGTATACAATGCCACCATTTATATGATATGATTAAGTAAAATCAAAGAGTGTTTTAAACATGACATTAATTTCTTGAGAATGTGGAAAAGATTATACAAGTGTGGAAAATTAATGAGGAGATAGTGGAGGTATAGTATTAATACACATAATGAATAAAAATTAGACCTATGTTATAAAATAATATATTGTGGATGTCCACTATATCAAGAATTTACTCCATTACTTTCCTCCATTATGTGGATAACCATAACCTTCATAACCTCCACCTTTATAACCATTATTCTTGTAACATTTCACTTACATAACCTCCCCCATTATATTCATGTTAATTTCATGTTTATGACTAACCTTTTGTATGCCTCTATGTTACACTATAAATAGAGGCATAAGGGTTCATATTGTAGACACTTGAAGATTTGGTGAACACTTGAAAGAAAGAAAGTTATCTCATATTGTTACTCTTGTCTTATATTCTTCTTGTCTTTCTCTTTATATTGTTTTTTTGTTCTTAAGTACTTTTACAACACGTTATCAGCACGAGTTGCTCATTCTCCGTCAAGAATCAATGGTAGGTGATTTTTATGAATTATCCTAGTAATTTTTCGGTTGCATGGTATACTTCATATCCTTTATATTATTTGTACTAACAAAGCTTGTTTTGTGGTTATTTTAAAATGGTTAGTAAATTATGATAATCTTCATAACAATGTGGAGAGGGACTATTAAAATGTTTTAATTTATTTTAACTTGGGACTTTCATATGATTTCAACATATTGTTCTAATTAATTGACTTTGTTCAGTTTTCTTGTACTTTAAGTCAAATTCAGATTATATTTATAGTTTTCGATAATTATTTTTTTGGTAACGTATTTGGTTTATCAAGACATTGATTGAGGGTAAGACGGTGAATTCAAGTTTCACCGCACCAAGTGGGTAA
>JAJOOE010002999.1:0-21300 GCA_036250405.1 Solanum raphanifolium | reverse complement strand
GGGGGGGGGGGGAGCCTCTAACTTTTAGCAAATACAGGGTAATAACTAAAACAACTCAATCAATCAAGTTTTTTGGTATGAGGTTTTTCTAATTATCAAGTACGAAAACCTGCACAACAATATCAACAACACATAAAAATGCCCACAATGTGAAAGCCTGCACTTCATCAACGGCAGGAGGCACATAAAAATGCCCACAATGTGACTGCACAACAATATCAACAACACCCTTGATATAAACACAATTTCACTTCAAACTACAATTCTATATTTCCCTATTACAGCTAACAATCATAAAAATGAAAATCCCACAAAATCACTCAAACAGATTAAAAAAAAAAATCAAACAAGGAGAAATACTTGTATGAAAATATTGGGTTCTTTTTGTATTGGGTTGGGCGGGTTTACTAAGTATAGGGGTGGGTTTAGTTAAAAATGGGTGGGTTTAAAATTATATTAAATAATTAAATTGCAACCAATGGTTAAAGGCCACGTAATTAAAAGGATTATTTAGTTATTTTAAATGGTGCTCCATTAATAAAGTGCCTAAAATTGTACCCAAAGGTGGATGTGGAGGGTATTTAATTTGTGAGCCAATATGTGAATGAGGAGGGTATTTTGGAGCCAATAGGTGGATGAGGGGTAGTTGTGTACCATTTTCAATACTTTAAGGGTATTTTAGGCCCTTTTTCGTATAAATAATGTTGTGTGAGTGTCTTTGATAGACTCTTCATTACCCCCACTTATCTTACAAATTAAAATTGAAGGTTATTAGACTCTTCATTACCCATATTTAGTACATGAATATATGATTGCATTAAGATCTTGTTTGATGCATGAATTTAAATATAACTATTACTTAATATTTAATTAATTAAATAGATATTAATATTTAATTTATTTTAGGGGTGAGATAAGGGCAAAATGGTAATCCAACTTTGAGGTTAGGAGCTTCCCACTTATAATAATATTACCTCCCAACCAACTAAAAATACCTTTGGTGTAATTATGTTTTTAGTGTCATGTGTATTTTTAATTTTTTTCTAGTAAATTTGATTAAGACCTATAAAAGGAGAATTATAATGTGTAACTTTACCTAAGGCGTATATATATATTGAATATTTAATGTGCATTAATTAAATATTGAATAAGGTACATATAATTTGATAAAGAATATGATAAGTTTAAACGGTTGGAAGCTGAAAGTGAAGAAAATAAATATATGACATATATTAAACTTGTAAATAAAAAGTTCATAGAATTTGTACAGGTCTAAAGGTAGATGAAAGGTCTTTCGAACTAAATTTAATAGACAATTAATTTTTATAAAAAAATAAAATGATAAATATGTTTTTAAAAAATATTTTAGTAATTCAGCTTTTGACTTAGACTCTTTCCACTTTTGATGGAATGATCTTATTGACTTATATTACTCCCTTTGTCCCTAATTACTTGTCCACTTTTCCTTTTTCAGTTGTTCCTAATTACTTGTCTATTTTGACAAATAAAGAAAGAACAAACTTTTTTTTACCTATTATATCCTCTATTAATTATTTTGAAAAAGGTAGAACTTCTTGAAACTCTTAAGCTTTAATCCATCCACTTTATAATTAATATGGATAAAATGGTAAACTCACCATATCAATAATTGTTTTCTTAATAAGTGTGTCAATTCAAAAGTGGATAAGTAATTAGGGACAGAGAGAATACTAAAATCTAAACAAAATGAAGCTTAATTACTCCATTCTCATAATATTTTTTACATGATTTTAATTTGAGGAATATTTTTTAGTAGTAACAATTAAGGGTCGAAGAAATTCATAAAGAAACAACCAAAATGTCCAAAAGAAAAATTGTCATCATACCAACCATTTGAATTTTAACACTACGGAAAGCTTACCGTAAATATATAATGCTTATATTCAAGAAAACTATTAGGCCGCATAAATGTTAATGTAACTCTCATTTTTATTTGAAAATTAAATTATTAAATCTCATATTGTATAAATTGTAGAAAAATAGAAAATGAACAAAAAGGGTGAAAATGAACAATATATGTATGTGTTTGCAATACTATGTTAGATAGACGACAAAGTAACACTATCAAAATCTTTTATTCAAAGTAATAATCTTTGAGCAACCTTTATTTAAATTATACTTGTATTTAAACAAAAACATAATATATAAACTATTCAAGTATTATCAAGCTCATCATGTATTAATAGAAGTTTTGTTAATTAAGTAGCACTTAAAAGTATAATAATAACACAAAAACAAAGAAATAAATTCCATAACAATGCAAAATGATACAGAATTACATAAAATATGGGTTGCATACCAAATTTATTTTGGACAACCATACCTTAACTCCAAAATGAAAAAGAAAAACTTAAAATCATAAGCTAATATAAAAAAGATCTAAAGTAATATATAGGTCATATCTTATTATACTTCTAAGTTTAACACTTGAACTATATTGTAAGAAAGCATCTCTTTTTAATTTCATAATGAAGCTATCTGTTCTTTTCCTCGGTTAGCTTTTTAACGACATGTATCTATATCATTATCTAGGAAGAATAAAATGGAACAATAGATGATAGAAAAGAAAAGAAAAGAATATAATGATTTAAGGAGTAATTTTCTGGTATTTATAGTGATATTTAGCTGTCATTTCACCTACCAAATTAATGGAGCACATTGAATCATGATACATAAATTTTATTTTGGTTTCAAAATTCAAAGAGTCACTGAATTGGAAGAGTCATTCATTATTGAAGTGTAGTTGTTGGACTTCATATTTCACCATTATGTAATTAAAATATTAGTATTTAATAAATTAATTAATTTTATTTTGATTTAGTGGAGGGGCAAAATGGTAATCCAACTTTGAATGTTGAAGCTTCTCACTTATAATAATATATGATATGATGTGGAATATATTCATATTTGAATGTACTACTAATTTAAATGTGAGTTAGCAAACAAGCTATAAGTTATTTTCCAAATTTGAAACACAACTTCAAATTCAATTTGAAATTCTCACAGGCTGAAGCTGAACAATGATTTTCAAATAAAGTAAAATTTATTCTGGAAAATGTGAATCGTAATTTTTATAGCCAAACTGATAGCTTAGAAGTGAAAAAAAATGAGCGATTGCACAAATAATTTTGTCTTTTTCATATCAATAAAAAGAGCACGCAGTTGCTACAACAAATTTCATATCAATAAGTCAAGCGATTATCCTTCATAGCGGGGGATAGGCGGGAACGGACAATGGACCACTAAAATTTTGTAGCAAAGTTCAGCGAGGCCTTTTTAATTGGGCAGGACCGTGTACCTAGTCTATCAACCCCATGCTCTGCAATATATCAAGCCACCCATCTTAATAAATCCTCTTTCTGAGAGGAATCATTCATTGCTTTTGTATATGTCACAAGCTGTATCTTATATTCAAATTCGGTTGTCGATGTAGTCTGCTCATAATTTGGGCCATGTAGATATAGGCGAATGGTATGCTCCAAGATGTCAATCGGAACTTCCCGAATCCAAGTGCTCAGAAGAGGAGGTTGTGCTAGCTCTTTTCCCTTTTTCGGCATCAAATACTTAACTGTGACTGCATATGAAACATAAAACTCCCGAACCATATTTTCATTGTATTTGCCTGAGGACTATGCCATCCATTTGCATCGATGTCATTTGAACAATCCATGTATCTCCGGAGCAGTGTGCAAACGACCAGTCAACACTCTCGGCTCCTCAGTAATTGGACATCTGGGGTTTCCTCTCGTATTCTGGTATGCCTCCTTCCTAAAGATTTGGAATTTGGAATATGCCCTGGACCTCAAAACGGTTAGGCTATCCCACAACCCGAACAAACCGTATAGGCTCCTTTAATCCCTCAGATTGAGATCCCTCAGACCCAAACTAAGATCCGGGCTGACAGCCCAATGTGTACTCTACCAGTGAACTATTTGCCTCCCTCTGTGAGCCAGCTCCCTCTTCGGACTGGGGAGTCGATGCCTTTGGTGGTGCATCTATACCAACCGAATATGAGACGTCTCTAGTTGCCATGATTGGTTTCTGGTGTTCGAGGGTACCCTTGGTGAGTCCTCTCCCACATCAGGATTATATTCTGAACTACTTTGTTTAACATCAACGGCTTGATCCCGTAAATGATACATGGACACAGAAGGTGTGGTGGATTTACCCCTCTTTGTGAAGTACCTTTTGGAGGCATGGTACCTATGGAAGACTTGTTAGTACCATAGAAATGCTAAACAGAGCAAGAAAACTAAAAACAAAATCAAGAAACCAAAATTTGTGTTTGCAGGAATCACATTGTTTTTGGTCCTATGGTTGGGTTTCTACGGATCGTAGGACCCAAGCGTAAGAAAGGAAACCAATATTTTAAGTTTCTAAAGTTGGAACTACAATTTGCTAGTATGGTCCATCAAATTTTCTACGAACCATAGGTCAACCCGTAGTTCCTAACTTAGGCTACTGGTTTGTGCCTTTTAGGAGTACAAAACTGATCTACGAGTCGTAGAAATTTCTATGGATTGTAGAGAGGCTCCATAGTCTCCATCTTTTGTTTTTAAGCATGTAAGTGCTTGTACGAGTCCTATCTACGGTCCATTGAAGATCCTACGACCCGTAGATAGAAGTTGTACAAGTCTTAGTTTGAAATGGGCAACACTAACCCTTAAGGTTTTGTCTACGAGGGGAAGCTACAAATCATAGAAATTTCTACGGTCCTTAGAAGAACCTCGTAGGTATCAAGTACCTAGATCATCGTTTTTATTTCACCCACAATGATTATATTCCTAAATTTTAACAACCCAACCTAAGCATGCTTTCTATCATTCATAATCATCATCAACATCACAAAAATTAAATGTCATCCTTTGGAATTTCTTCTAATATTCAATAAATTGAACTATAAACCCTAGGTCAAGTTTTAATCCAATTCAATTCATTCAACAATTATGAATTTCATACATTTAAGAACAATTTTGAAGTTGTGTGAGTGTTAGAGTTTTGAAGCCTCAAAATTTGCTTGACCCTGACCACACTGACTCTTAATTCCTTGTGAGAAATATCGAAAGAGTTTGGATTTTTTAATGGAGAATGGAGAAAAAGAAAAAGATAATGGAGTTGTGGGTTTTTAATGTGGTGTGATAGAGGATGAAAGTGTTGGAGATTTGGAGGGTGTAATGGTTTAAAACGGTTTAGGAATAGGGAAATGGGGAATACATTTTGAAATGGAGGGTTTTATTATGAAGGGTCGTGGGTCGGGTCTTTTTAGTTACAGGGTTCAATGTAAGCCTATCTACTGACCGTAGGATTTCCTACAATTCGTAGAAGGCTTCCGTAGTTTGACTCTACACTTAGCGAAATTTAGAAACATAACTGGAGTTTACAAGTACAAACTATGAACAGTAGGAATTTCTACGGTTCATATTGTGCACTCGTAGACTTAAAGCTGCAGGTCTACTTAGACTTACATTCTAGGACTACCATCTATGGTTCTTTGACTGAACTATGACTCGTAGATGGAACCCATAGAACGATTTCTTAATGATTTTTATTCACCAAGGTTCTACGAACAGGGTCTACGGTCCGTAGAAATTCCTACGACCTGTAGGACCCATCTGTAGGATCCTCTGCACTTCAAAATTTTCTAGACTTCTCTTTTTTTCCTGCACATGTAGCAAACATTAGGCCATCCTTCTACTTTTTATCTTGACATTATTTTGACACGGACCCTAAACTAACATATACTAGTCTAAAAACAAAAAAAAATCAAAGGAAAAACTACAAAAATAACTAAACATCTTAGGTTGCCTCCTAAGAAGTGTTTGATTTAACGTCGCGGCACGACATAGACTCCTTGATTAATTAGACTTCATCAAGATCCCATTATTCAATCACCTCTATGACTTCCTCCAATTGTCCCATGTAGAGTTTTATCCTTTGACAGTTCACCTTGAACCTTGTTCCCTCATCATTATCATGTTCAACCGCTCCATGTGAAAACAGTTGCACTACTCGAAATGGTCCCGTCCATTTGGTCTTGAGTTTGCCAGGAAATAAGCAAGTCTTGAATTGAAGAGAAGAACCAAATCACCGGGAACAAACTCACGCTTTTCAATCTTTTGATCATGGTACTTATTCATCTTTTCTTTATATAAGGTTGTATATGCTTTCAAGAGAAATTCATCAAGTCTATTTATCTCATTCAACCTCAGATTTGATGCAACACCCCAATCTAAATTCAACTTATTGAGTGCCCACATAGCTTTGTGCTCTAGCTCTATAGGAAAGTGACAAGAATTCCCAAACACAAGTTGGTAAGAAGACATACCTATGAGAGTTTTGAATGCGGACGATATGCCCATAGTGCATCATCAAGCTTTCTCGACTAATCGGTTTTGTTCACATTTACAGTCTTCACAAGAATTTTCTTGATCTCTCTATTTTACACTTCAACTTGCCTGCTAGACTGCGAATGATAAGGAGTTGCCACATTATGCCGAACACCATACTTTTCAAGCAACACCTTGAACAACTTATTACAAAAGTGTAAACCTCCATCGCTAATAATTGCCCTTGGTGTACCGAATCTTGAGAAGATATTCTTTTTCATGCAGTGACACTATTTCCTTCATTGTTTGAAAGCAAAACAACTTCCACCCATTTAGATACATATTCAGCTGCTACAAGCATGAACTTCATCCCATTTGAACTCACAAATGGACCCATAAAGTTAAGGCCCCAAACATCGAACAATTCAATCACCAAAATAGGAGTAAGTGGGAGCTCTTGCTTCCTTGAAATACCTCCCTCTCTTTGACAACAATCACAAGACTTGGAAAAATCATGAGAATTTGGTGATTGGTAGGCAAATAATATCCACATTCCAAGATCTTATGAGCAGTCCAGATACCAGTATGATGACCACAAACATGAGACAAATAACAATCTTCTAATATACTCATCATCTCAACTTTAGAAACACAATGACGAATAATCCCATCGGTGCATACACGATACAAATATGGCTCTTCTAGAAAAACTTCTTCACATCAGACATGATTTTTCTCCTTTGATGAAATGAGAAGTCTGAAGGTACCACGTCACTCGCCAAATAGTTAGCATAATTTGTGAACCAAGGGATAGGATCATATGAGGTAGCCAAAACCTATTCATTTGGAAACATATCATCTATCTCAACGCTATCAGCCAACTTCTACATTGCTTATTTTTCTAATCTGTACAAGTGATCAACAACTTGATTGTATGTTCCTTTTCTATCTTTCACATCGAAATCAAACTATTGCAACAATAAGACCCATCGGATTAGTCTCGGTTTTGCGTCCTTCTTTTCCATAGAATACCTTAGAGCTGCATGGTCAGTGTGCACAATGACTTTAATGCCAACCAAATAATCTAAATTTCTTGAACGCGTAGACTGCAACAAGCAATTCTAATTCAGTGATTGTGTAAATCTTTTGAGAAACATTCAGGGATTTTCTCGCATAGAATGTGGTATGAATAATCTTCTCACGTATTTGCCCTAACACTACGCCAAGCACCACCCCACTCGCATCACACATAACTTTGAACGGTTGTCCCCAATCCGGTGAAATAATAATTGGTGCAGAAATCAACTTCTCTTTCAAACCTTCAAACACTTCCAGACAAGAATCATCAACCTCAAACTTTGTCTCCTTTTCAACTAGCTTGCATAATGGGTGCACTATCTTGGAATTTCTTTTGATAAATCTCTGAAAAAAATCAGCATGTCTAAGAAAGCTTGTAACACCCTTCACAAAAATAGGTGGGGGTAACTTTTCAATCACCTCTATTTTTGCTTTATCAATCTCAATGCCTTTGTGAGAGATATGATGACCCATAATTATGCCCTCTTTTACCACAAAGTGACACTTCGCCAAATTTAGCACAAGATTGTACTCTTCACATCATTTCAGAACATCACTTAGATGAGTCAAGCAATCACCAAACGAGTCACCTACCACAAATAAATCATCTATAAATACCTCAATAGTATCTTCCACCATGTCTGAGAAGATGGACATCATGCAACGCTGAAAAGTTGCTGGCGCATTACCCTACCCGAATGACATCCTCTTAAACGCAAATGTTCCATATAGGCAAGTGAAAGTAGTCTTATGTTGGTCTTCTAGATTTATAAAGATCTAATTGTAGCCGGAATACCATCCAGAAAATAGTACCAACCCTTACCATCAAGACGATCTAACATTTGGTCCATCAACGACATTGGGAAGTGGTCTTTCATTGTCCATGCATTCAACTTGCGATAATCCATGCAGACTCTCCAATCAGTAACTAACCTCATCGATACAAGCTCATTCTTTGCATTAGGAACCACAATGATCCCTCCCTTCTTCGACACACATTGAATTAGACTTAACCAATTATTGTCAGCAATCACATAAACTACTCCAACATCTAGCCACTTGATAATCTCTTTCTTCACAACTTCTCGCATTAGTGGATTTAGTCTCCTATGGTGCTCAATACTCGATTTACAATCAAGCATGAGTTGGATTTTATGAGAACATATACTCGGTGGAATACCTATAATGCCAGCAATCGTCCATCCAAAAGCTCTCTTAAATCTCTTCAACTTTGGGGGCTCATCAATAGACGATTTTGCAAGTAGAGTCTCTCTATTAGCAGATCCAAGCCTTAGCTCCTTTGGTGTATCGCCGAAAATTTCCAAAACAATTAAGTGCAACAACCATCTCATCATACTCCTCAATAATCTCTCCATCAAAATTCATGATCACAACCGCTAGTGCTCCAACACCTAATCTCTCCTCAATTGGTACTTTTGGTTGCTTCTCAATAGTCAAATTCACTATGGACACCATCTTAAAATGACTTTGATGCTTCATTGATTTGCAGATATTGAATGTTACCTCTTCATTGTTCAGTCTGAATTTCATCTATCCACTCTTCATATCAACTAAATCACGCAGAGTAACAAGGAATAGTCTCACTAAGATGATGAGCACTTTAAAGTCAACCTTGCAGTCAAATATCACAAAATCTGTAGGAAATATGAACGCCTCAAATTTTACTAGAACATCTTGCAAAACCTTAATTGGTTTCTTTATAGTGCGATCAACCATAAGTAAACTCATTGTAGTCGGTTTGGGGGCTCCCAAACCCAACTTTTTAAAAACAAATAGTGGCATTAGATTAATGCAATCACCCAAGTCACATAGGGCTGTAGCAAAATGTAACGCTCCAATAGTACATGAGATGGTAAATTCTCCATGATTCTCCTTCTTTTGCACTAATGATCTAATAGCAATGGCACTACAATGTTGCAACTTGTTATCCCCTTCAAAACTGACAACCCCTTTTTTTTCGCTAGATCTTTCCTAAACTTAGCATAGCCCCACATCTATTCTAATGCTTCAATCAAAGGATAGTTTATTAATAGTTGTTTCATCATCAAGATGAATTCCCTTCCTCAGTTTTCTTGACCAATCTTTGAGGAAAAAGATGAGGAGGTCGATACATTGGAGTTATATTTTGAGTGACTTCATCTTCTTTCTCTCTACTTGATATTTAGGTTGTTCAACTTCAGCCTCATCATATTCCTTCACACTTTACAATCCAGTCAGAATAGGAGGGCCAATAGTCTTCTTTCCACCTCGAGTAGTAACTGTCATGTATTGTCCATAATTCTTTGGATTTTGGACAGTATTTCTGGGAAGTGTTCTTTGTTGGCATTGATTTTCGGTCGAGGATAGTTGACTTAATTGCTTCTCAATCTGTTTAATAGACATTGCATGTGATCTACCATTTGCCCAATGCTTGATAAACTAGTACGCATCGGTTTCACATTATCATCTGTCAAGTCAAACATTTTCATCATCTTATAGATCATATCCTCAATGCGATTCAAACTTGATCCTCTATCTCGATTCCCTGGTGGAACATATGGACCTTTATTTATCATTTCTATTATTGTACCCATTACTGTTGTAATTATTACCAGGTTTATAATGCCCTTCACCGTTGTAATTGTTGTGATTCTGACCTTGATTTCTTTGACCTTAACGTCAATTTTCCTGATTGCATGCTTGTGCATTAGTCCGAAAACCCCCTGTCTGCTCATTCACAAAATTATCATATTCTTCGTAAATATACTTATTATGTGGTAGTGCTCTATCCTAGTAATTGGCTGCATTAACTTTCTCAGCACCCCCACCCAAATGTTTCAACACCAATCCGACCTTTTTTCTTAACTGTTCCACCTCTTAACACATATCTTCACTCGCTTGATCATGCGTGGCTTGTATTGAAAAAGATCTCTTTGTGGTAGCGAAAGTTCTCGTGTTCCATGCTTTTTTATTTTTGGAAATCTTTTCAAGGTTTTCTGCAATTTGTTGAAATGAGTTTTCTCCATACGATCCGCCAACAATAATGTCTAATATTACTTTTCCATGTCATCTAATCCTCTGTAAAAGTACTCCTTGAGTGACTCACATCAATTCAGTGGATTAGTACATTTCTCATGAAACATGTAAATCTGTCCCAAGAATCACTAATCAACTCCTCAGGTAGAACCCCAGATTTGTTGAGTTTATCTTTAAGCTTCAACTTTTTTGACAACGGGAAGTATTTTTCCAAGAATACCTCTGCAGCTCCCTTATGTGGTAATTGAGTTATGTGGAAGCTTAGATAGACACACTGTAGCATTGCGCAATAATAATGGAAACACACGTAACCCAATCACATCCATGTCTAAGTCTAGCCTTTCCACACTACTCTTACTGTAATACCCTAGATTCGAGAAAGGACAAATTCTAGATTTTCAAAAGTTGCAGGTGCCACCGATGGAAGCCACCTACGGACCGTTAGTCGACTTATGGCCTGTCAGTTAGCTCTGTCGATGGGCTAGTCGACTTTTAGTTTCAGACCCCAGATTTCAGCCCTTTGACAGCCAAACGATGACTGACAGGATGGACCATCAGTCGACTTACAGACCGTCAGTCAGCTCCGTCGATGGGCCAGTCAACTCTTAGTTTCAGAACCCAGATTTCAGCCCTCTAACAACAAAAATAATGACTAACAGGATGGACCATTAGTCGACTTACGACACGTCAGTCAGCTCCGTCGATGGGCCAGTCGACTTTTTAATTAGGGGTAGTTGGGTCTTTTCCTTATTATTTTATCCCTAAACTACTTCGTTTTAGTCAGTTTTAGCCTATTATTCTAGTCAGATTTTACCCTAAACTATTATTCTCTAGAATTCACCAAGCTTAGAACGAAAAAGGAGAAAAAGGCGACTCAAAACCCTTCCAAGAACGCAACAAATTTTCTTCAGTTCCAACCCTGAAATTGAAAGATTTCTCCGTGAATTTCATCACCAGGTATGTGAGAATTCACTAGTGGATTCCTTTCATCCACTAGGTCCCTAGAATTCAATCAGATTCTTGATTCCTATAGCTTGCTTAGACCTAAGGTTTCTAAAACCTTATATATTAGTTGTGATTTAGCTGTTAAAGTATTCCTAATTAGATTATCATGTTTTTCATGGAATCGTCGCTTAGTTCTTTGCATGAAACTCAGAACCCTAGTTGTGTAGATTCTCTTAGTTCATGAATTTCACATGCTAGGTCAGTTAAACAGATATACATGCTCCAGTTTTAAATATCACATTATCAGTATATAATTGGTACATTCTCAGATTTGCATCTCAGTATTTTGAGTTATTCAGAATTTCAGTCATAATGTATCATATACATATTTAGTTGGGAGTAGGCTTAGCATCGAGTGAACTAGGGTTTCAGCGTACTCTCATAGTCCTAGAACTACGTGCCCCCATAGGTTTATAAGTCCACCATACGGGCATCCGATTTAGTTATCATGACATTCATGCCTTTATACACCTGGCAAGGTATATTGGGTCCTCTCGATGGGGCGTATACATCGAACAATCATGCCTTTATACCTTTGGCAAGGTATATTGGGTCCTCTCGATGAGGCGTATACATCAGACTCCACGTTTAGTTCACGTGGCTTTATGTCAGTTAATAGTAACTCCCACAGTCAGACTCTAGTGCATTTGACCAAGTTTTCATTTATACTTCAGTATTCAGTCTCAGAATGTTATGTACTTCGTCATTGTGTTCAGTTCAGTTCTTTTCAGTATATCTCAATATTTCGAGGATGAATGTTCCCAAGTGGGAGATATTGTAACACCCCGTAGTTTAGTAGGTCAACTAGAGCTTGACATGAGAGTTAGAGTCATAGATTTAACCTCTCGTACTTAGAATGAAGGGTTTAGGGTTAAAACATCAAGGTACGACTCCCCAAGGAACAACCAAGGGCCCTTCCCTAGCAAAATCCCCCTAAAAATTGCCCCAAGGTAGTGCATCCACGAAGGGACCCACACCCCATAGGGGGGTCCACACCTCGTGGATGGTCTCGTGGGTTAGGGCCCCTAAATTACACCTACAGACCACCACCCATGGATGACCAGCACCCCCCATGGGTCCACCCACGTCCCGTGGGTGTGGTGTCGTGGGTGAGGCAGTGTACATGTTTGAGATGGTTAAGTGGGGGTATTATGGAACTTTCTGGAATTAATTAGGGGTTAAGTGGTGTCATTTTATTAGATTTTAGACCACCTATATAAAGACTTTAGACCCTTAATTTAGTGATTCTAAATCATTATTTCAATTCACCAAAAAGAACCCAATTCCCTCTCAAATATTCTCTCTCTAGAAAGCGAAGAAGAATAGGAAGAAGATCAAGCTAGGTCAAGTCAAGACTCCATTGTTGCAAGCTTTGTGAGGCTTTATAATCAAGTTATGTTAGCTTATTCATCCATGGATACTTCCATCTATGGAGCCCCCTAGAATTCCTCCAATTGTGAAGATGAAATCCCCAATTCAAGTTAGGGTTCCTTCCAATATTGTGGGTTATGTTGAGTGTGAATCCAATTGAGTGGATATTGCTTGTTTATGATTGAATTAGTAGTGAATCATGATATTATAATGATATTACATGTTTTCCATGGCTAACCCTAGGCTAATTGATGAAATTAAAGTAATGTGGGTTTATGCCTTGTGAAGGGGAAATTGAGGATTTATAGATAATCTTCTAGAATTGATGACATGTATAGTAATTGTTCAACAATAAAAGCAAGTAGACATGAATTGAACTATATTATAGTATATATTATGGATCATGACTAGAAAGACTTGAGATTGAACCTTTATGATGACATATGGCTAGAATCACTTAAGAATGAAGCATGTGATTAGAATGACTTGAAATCTAGGTATGTATGATGATTGTAAGAAGTAAAGCTTTGAGAGTAAGGCTTGTAGCCATGAATGATGATTGATAGGGCTTTGAGAGTAAAGCTAGTATGTTGAATTATGTATGTTAAGGCTTAAAGAGTGAAGCTTATATGATGATGGTAGACTACTAGATAGAGTTATTGTGGAAGGAATTTACCCACATGACCTAGATTTTGAAAGTATGAGATTATGCATGTTCTTACAGAACTTATGTAAATGCTTTATGAACACTTTGAGAGTGAAGTGTCTATGATTATGATATGTTTTCGTGTTGTTGAAAGGCAATTCTCATATACACACTTAGGAAGGAATATGATAGGAGATGAAAGGTTCTCTCACATAGAATGATTCTAGGTTGAAAGGCTTACTCACCTAAAATGAATCAAAGCATGTTAGACTACAATAGCTTGAAGTTGTGACATAAGATCCCTTCATGAATAGCTTGACTTGGTAAGACAAGACCATCTCAAGGGTAGCTTGAGTATAAGACCTTACGGTAGGCTTATATTGAGAAATCACACTCTTCCTAAGGGTAGCTTGCACTAGTATTCATAGAATGCTTGCATGGTAGCATGAATTGGTTAGGCCAAATCACTTCATTGGTAGGTAGGATGGTGAAATAATACCCTTCCTTGTGTAGCTTGGACTTGCATGATAGTATTTCTCCTTTGGTAGCATGGTCTAGCCTATTATGGTGACTATTCCATGGTAGCTTGTCTAGTCCAATATGGTGAATATTCCTTGGTAGCTTGGTCTAGCCTAATAAGGTGCTATTCCTTGGTATTCTAGAAATGATAAATAGTAATCATTTAAGTATGATAGACTAAAAGTGGTACTTAGTATAGGTAGGATTATGAGGTCTTATCCATGCATTGCAAAAGTATGACTTGAAGCTACTTATGAAGTGTTCTCTTATATGTTGTATGCTTAGCTTGGATTGTTGCTATAGTTCCCTTCCATGATATGTTGAACTAAAGGTGAAGATTCCCTTGTCTATGAGAAATAAGCTAAGGATGAGATCCAAAGATGGTAAGTATGAATATGATGACCAAAAAGGGATACTTAGTGTCGGTGGGATTATGGGGTCGCATCCATGCATTGCACAAGTATGCTTGGAGGTTACTTGAGAAGTAGTTGTCTTATGATATGAAAGACTAAGGATTGAATAATGCTTATGTTAAGTCTATGTTGGAGATTCCGCCTATGACTATGTTGTTGTCTCTTTTGCTTATAGTTTATGTTTCATGAAGTATCTCTTATGATTATGGCATATGATTCATGTTGACTAACCCTTATGTTATGCTTTTATGGTATTATGCTAGCTATCTTATTTAGTACAATTTGTACTAATGAATACTCTTGCCTAGATTCTTCTCAAATGTAGGGTCCGGCGATCTTGAGTTCCATCTTTGACGCTAGGTTCTTAGTAGGAGCAAGGAGTTGAAGATTGGTGAGTCCTCATAGCATCGAGGATAAATCCACCATTTCCTTTTTGTCTTTCTTTTATGTTTTAGACTATTGTATGGGCTGCGTCCCAAGAGTTATTCAAAGTTGTGTTAGGTGGTTTGAGACAAAGTGTTAAAGTCTTCCGCTTCGTTTTATGAGACTTCGATTGTTATGAAAAATGTTTTAAATTTCCACACTTTTCTATTATCTTATTTTATGATTTGCTAAGTGGCTTACATCGAGTCCTTCGGGGTTCTATGTGCCATGTTACATCAAGGGTGTACCCTTGGGTCGTGATACTTGGTCATTGCATTCAGTTCAGTTCTTTTCAGTATATCTCAGTATTTCCATTATGTTCAGATTATGTCATTGCTCGGTTATGCTTTGTTCAGCTTATATATTTTGTTCAGCTTTTATCCTATCATTCATGCTCAGTACCTTCCAAGTACTGACACATACTCGACGCTACATCTTTTCATGATGTAGTTTCAGGTTCTCAGCATCCAAATCACGCGTAGATTGATTCCCGATCCACATTCAGTAACTTCAGTGGTGAGTCCTCATACTTCGAGGACAATAGATATGTTTTCAGATTTAGTCTTTCATTTCAGTTTCAATTTTGCTAGGGTTAGCTGGGGATATGTCCCAACAACTCTAGTCAGTTAGAGGCTTTTTCAGACATAGTCTAGATTCAGCATTAGTTTTTGAATGATTGTTCAGTATCACTAAACTCTTAATTTTATATATATTTAGACCACTATTGGGTATTCCCCATCATTTAGTTATTTCATGATTTAGCTTCTGCATTAGTTATCTTTTCATAGATATGTTCAGTTTGCTTTTGATATGCCAGCTCAGGGTTAGCTTGGGGTCACTCGTGATCCTAGGTCCCGTGTTTACGTCCAAGGGGTAGCCTCAGGGCGTGACACTTACAAATGCTGAATATTTTACTCATATGAGCATATGGGTCTTTGAATTGCATACCATAAAATAGGACTCTGAATGTAAGCATTTGCATCAGATTGCTAGTAACTACAAACATCTATCCGGATGGTAGTGGAGGTGCAACTATAGCACTCGTTGATCCCACATCATTATGATCAACCATGTAATTATCACGCACATCGGGTGCTTGTTGATCTTGCACTATCGCAGGGTTGTTCTTATTGTTTCTTGGTACCTCTTCTAGACTTGGAAGTTGAGCTCTAGGATTATCCTCTTGTCCAACTCCGATTGGGTCGTCGTTCAGCCCTAGATTCTGACCACATCTGACGGTCACCATTCTTCACAGAGTTTTGTTTAATTCTGGATTGAAAGGGGTCAGGGGATTGCCTTGACTCCGTGTACTCTACATACACTTTGAACTAAACTTGTAGAGAACAAAAATAAAAGAAAATGTAAATCGGGAAATAATTGACTAACAGTGCAATAACAAAATTGATCTAATCTAAAAGCCTTATACCCTGGCAACATCGCCAAAATTTCTTACACCCAAACATTTCCTTAAAGAAGTATAAACAGTCGTTGTTCAAATAAAGAACCCAACAGAGGGTAGGATCGATCCTACGAGAAATGAGGTCTAGACTTAGGCTAATTAACTGTTGATTGTACTTTTACTAATTATTTCCGTAAAAAGAGGGTTTCGTGAAATAATTTATTAATTGATTGATTTTAGTAATAAGTAACTAAGTAAACATGATTTAATGTTTTGTAGAATCAATAAAAGATGAAACTAGGGTTTATGTGTTCCCCAAAAGTCCTTAACGCATTAAGCCTTATAGTAGTACCCGTGTCTAGTGTTTAACATGTAAAGTCGGTAAGTTATGTATCTTCGAAGTGATTGGTCGTCCAAATAGGGAATTTCACCACGCAACTTTGTTGGTCTACGGGTGTGTGCTTTACTAACCCTTACCCTTGACCCCAAATTAGCTCTCTCAGAGATGGTTTAAGTATTAGATATCATTTGTAATCACCAAATCTCTGTTGTAATGTCTTTTCCCATTTGTTACTTCCTTCGTCTGGCAAGTAGGAATAGATGGGTTCTAACATTGACCACCTTTAAAAACATTCAAAACAAAGAGATTAACAATACATGCATAAACAATATTCAAGAGTTACAAATCATTAGGTCTACGTTGTTAATTCCTTATGGTTCCCACAACCTTAATGGTGGATTTAGCTACTCATGCTTGAGCTATCACAATTCATAATAATATTTTAAAAATAAATCATGAAATTACAGTTAGAGTATTTGAATTTCGTAATCTTGAATTGACGAACAAAAAATTGTATTAAACCAATGCTTCAAGAATTAAAAGTGACAAATTGCTCACCAAAATAATTCTCAAAACCAAAATTAAAGTAATAAATTGTCTAACCATAAAAAACATAAACTAAAACGAATATTAATAAACATATAATCCTAAATAAAGTAAAAAAGGAAACATAGAAAAGTGGGCTTTGACAGTCAAGTCTACAGGTCATGATCTACAACTCATAGGTCAAACTACAACTCGTAGACCAAGCTCGTAGAAGGAAGCTTCTTCAAAGGCTATCTGGACTCTCCCTGTGGACATGATCTATGACTCGTATACCTTTGTATGGTACGTCCTGGTGTAACACCTCGGATTTCAAAAAGGATTTTTTTGCATGTTTTTGGGCTACATGTTTTGATCTATGAGACCACTCAATGATCCGTAGGAAGTTCTACGGGTCGTAAACCAGTCTCGTAGTTAGTGGGGGGAAATTTCTTTGAAAATCAAGTTCCAGTACTTTTCTTATGATTGACCAGTACGGTCTATCAAATGATCTACGACCGTAAATAGGTCTGGTAGAAAGGTCCCATTCTTGGTCAAACTGTGAGGTTTAAGTTGAGTTCTACGGGTTTGGTCTACGGACTGTAGAAAGTTCTACTGGCCGTAGAAGGGTCTCATCGAAAATGAGTAAAATTCTTGGTCCCAATATTGGTCTACGGTTGACTAGTACGGACCGTAGAAAGTTCTACGGTCCGTATTTCTGAATCGTAGATCGAGTTTGGCAGTTATTTTAAGAGGCTTTTTGGGTCTGCTCCCTATTATTTTAAGGCTTAAAATATGATGTGCTAACCCTTATCTTAAGCCCAATATAAATCCTTTTAAGTCCTAAATCTAACCATTTTAATTCATTCTCCTATTTCCCCAAAATCCAACCAAATTCACTCCCTAAATTTTCCTCTCAATCTAAGGAAGATGAAGAAGACCTAGGATTCAATACAAGTTTCCAATTCATCATTCATCTTGGGCTTTTAGTATCAAGGTATGTGGGTATTCACTCATGGAGTCCACTCCTCCATGGGCTCCTCAAAGTTTCCAATTTCTCAATTTTAATTGATAAAAATAGGGTTCTTGTTAGTTCTTTATAGGTTTCCCTCAATTATGATTTATTATTGTTGATTAAGTCTTCTAATGCATGATTTAGTAATACATGATATTTAGTTAAAATTATATTGACCCATGATAACTCTCAAATCACCCTTCAAAACTAATTAAAAAGGCGAGCGATCGTAGTCAGTAAAAACCCAACGAAGAGTTGAGGTCGAATCCCACAAAGAACGGTGTATCATAGAGAATTCTTTATCGAGAGATTAGGATTTTAAATTAGCTTATTTAGAATAGTAAGAACAAATGGGTAGATGGTGCCACCAACTTATTATAAAGCTTTTGTTATCAATTATCGTAATTAAACTAATATTTAAACGAAATCAAGAATTAACAAGCAATCTAGGGGTGTGGGGATTGGAAATCAATATAATATAGGAGTAAACGTGCTGCTCTATAGTGATATACATACATGAATAGGCTAAGTCATTTTCAAAGACGCTAATCATCTTACAATCTCAAAGCTTCTACGTCTAGAATCTCCTTTCGATCTCATCTAATGTCAATTCTTAACAACCCAATACCTTACTCTATCCCCTCTTTTAAGAACATGGCAAATAGATCCAACCCATAACCTCTCTTTCGAGCAAGTCAAGGACATCAAACCTAAATTTCTAGTATTGAACTAATTACCCAGTCTAATTAATCTCTTTTGATCAACAACCAGAGATCGGAAGTAGGAATTAAGTTGCAACCTTAACCCTTATGTTAACCCCATGATAATGAGACCAAACTTATGCAAGAACAACAAAAAAAATAGAGTATAGCACAATACTTACTACATTAAATTGACACCCAATCTCATTAGAGCACCCCCTAGATCTTAGGGTTTTATCCACCCATCACAAAAAGTGAAGAAAGAATACCTTCCATGAAAGCAACAATGGGTAACGTAAAATCAAGAAATTAAGAGTAAACCCACTTTGGATTTTACTTCAAATTATCGAATCAAGATTCAAATGGTAAAACCCTAAGATGACTGAAAAAGTGTTCTAAAAAGTAAAATGTTTTCTCTCTAAAATTTCTCATGAACTCAGTTGTTCAACACTCTGCTCAAACACCCTTAAAACTCTAACCATTGGGCTATTTTTATTTCCCCAAATTTTGGCCTACAAATCCACTTCGCGACCAACTTGACGACATTAGTCGGGCCCACCTAACTCGCTCGGTGAATCACCTTTTTTCACCAGTTCGCCTTCATGATGCTCTAGGCTTCAGGTGTTTGAACATCACTTTGAAAACACGATTGAATCAACCTTTCTCGTTCGACGCATCATCGAATATCACTGTTATTCCGCCTTTTGAGCATCAAATCTTTGCCTTGAACACTGTCAGATTAGGCGATGTGCTTTAGATCCACCTTTTCCATTTGGCGTATTGCCTTTTCTACTAGAGTTCGCCGACTCTCTTTGGTAGACAAAAGTGTTATGCACTGTCAGATTGGGTGAGGCCTTACTCAATCGGCAATTTGCCCTTCATGCTTGGCGATCAACAATGTTTGTTTTGCACTTCTTTTGCATTTTTAGCCGTTCTTTCAAGCTTCAGTCCATGTCTTGTCTAATGGTCTTTATTGCTGCAAATCATCAACATTTGATTAGAAAAGGACAAAGTGAGGCATTGAGGACACCAATTATTGAGCTAAATGAACCTTAAATGAGTGCAAATCTACCACTCATCAACACCCCCTACTTAAGCTTTTGCTTGTCCTCAATTAAATCAAGAACACCATAAGCTCAATAAGGGTGTCTACGACAGTAATCAATGACAGTTAAAATTCAAGAGCCATGGAAAGACTATTCTTAATAGCATGTTACCCTAAATCATGATAAAAAAGCTTCACATGATGACTCACTAGTCTTAACACAAGCTCAAGCTCACTTTAGCTTCTTGTCCAATGCAAGAACATGTTTCAACAAATGTATTCAAATGCCCTCACATCAAGAACGATTCCATGCTCTCACAAAGCAAATCAACAAAGGTAATAGGAATCAATGCAACTCTCACTCTCTCAAAAGAGAAATACATGCAAGATTTGTCGCATAGGTTTGCCTATATTTTTCAACCATCAAACAACTTAGTTCATGTAAGATCCAAAGGGTCTTTTAGGCTTGTAATGGGACTAAGGGTTAAGGCATGGTCAATTTGAATAAGTAACTTACACCTTTTTCAAAGCATTGTTGCAATCATCATCACCACTTCTCAAGTTCTTTTCCTTCTTTCTCATTTGAGGACTCAAGTCTTGACTTTCCACTCAATTTATTTGGAACTCCCTTTTATTTGATTCACTTCTCCTTTTCATTTTCATTTTTCTAGGCTATTCTCATCAAATTGATGACAAATACACACAATTTTTTAATTTTTTTTTGTATAAGGAGAGGTTTTTTCTTCTTGTAAAACTTTAAGATTTGAGTCTCATTTCTTCTTCTTTGCTCTTCACTTGGCTCTCATTCATCCTTCCTATCCACACCCCATACTTAGGCTTTTGTCCTAAGTGGGCTATTCAAGTATCACAATGCTTCAAAAATGATTTTAGGTGAGAAGGTAGGGGCAATTTTGGCTCAAGAGGCTTCTTTCAGATGTCAACCAATAGGTTAGGCTCAAATGGTTCACACCCTCACAAGGTAGTCACCCAAGTATTAATAGAAAGTTTGGCTCCCTCATTGAATTTTCGCCCAAGATCATTTCCCACATTCACCAAGATTCAACTAATTGGACTAACAAGGCAAATTCTAGGACACTACATGCAAGTTTTCAAGTAAACCTCACCACACATGGCACTTCAAAATACACTCATCAAGCACATCCCAAAAATATCAAAAGTGCACGTGTGATGGTCATTGGAAGGCTCACATAACGGTGCTAGTCAACACAAAATTCAAACAGATTGCTCAAAAGATGTAACCACATTGATTTTGCTCTTGCAATACTGTCACGACCCAAGCCTAGGGCCTAGACGTGACCGGCGAATGGGGAACCCGAAGGAACCCCAAACAAATCTCATAGCGTATCATTACACATCCTTGGTCGCGGAAGCAATTAAAATGACCATAAGCGATAAGCATAAT
>JAJOOE010002998.1:0-22200 GCA_036250405.1 Solanum raphanifolium | reverse complement strand
AACTCTCACCTGGAGGCTTAATGCAGCAACCATATGCAGTAGCAGCCCAACTTTTAGATGGCATGACAACCATCAACAGAGTGTGGTACACTCGCGAGGACCATGTATCCCCTCTCACATTCAAACTATCTAAGGAGCAGATTGATAAAGACAATGAGAGAGACCAAAACATGGCCAAAATCATAACACAACTTGACATCCTACCCAAAAATGTCATGGGGGCTGGTGCCCGTAGTGTCAACGTTGTGGAGGTCGGGTGTGCAAATCCTGAAGAGATGAAATTTGAAGCCCTATATAACGAGGAGGTAAATTTTCTAGCAAATCAAGGTGGGGGTTATCGTTCAAACTACCTAAGGCAGGGTGGTAACCAAGGCTGGACTAGAGAAGAAGGCTGGAATGATAGAGATCATGAATGGAGGGACCGAAATCCAAACTGGAAAGATGTGGAGAAAGATAGATATGTGCCTCCCCATGAGCGCCAAAGGCCCACAGATTTGAAAGGTGGTAGGTCTGAGGATATGCTCTCGCGTATCCTCAACAAAGTTGAAGGGTCAGACAAAATGCTGAATGACATGAAAGAAGATGTTTCTACCCTTAGCCAGACTATCACCTCCCATTCTATTTCAATCAAGCAGTTGGAGACCCAGATGGGTCATATCTCGTCTCACCTCAATCCGAGACAGCAAAGGGGTTTGCCTAGTGATACTATGGCTAACCCCAAGAGTGAGGTTTGAAGGTGGACTTGCATCGTGCCGCGACGTTAACTAAGGCGTTGTTTGTGAGGCAACCCAAAACCCCTTTAATTGTTTTTTTTATTTCTTGGTAAAATAATGGTTTGTTGTTTGTACAGGTTAAAGTATAAGAAGTGTTCAACAAAATGAAGAATGGCAAGTAATAGATTCAGTCGGTGAGTCACCGAAGGGGTTGGCTTATCCGACCTTATTTGCTGTTTGACTCAAGACATCGTCAACATTGGAGTCTATAAAACTCAGCGAGCTTTGGAAATTATTGGCGAATCGCCAACCATGTCGGCCATCATGATGGAAACCGCCGTTTGGACCCCCTCGTAAGCCAGAGATCCTGTAAATTTTGGCGAAGAAACTAAATAGCCAGCGTTCCATTGAGTGAGTAGGCGAGCTTGACTAATGTCGCCGAGTGGGTGAAAACTGGGCGGTTTTTGCAAGCCAAAGGTTTAAAAGTTTCAACTTCATTAACTTTCCCTCACTTTTTATCTGTCCAAACTCACACCTGCACTTTAGTTTCTATATTTCTTGCACTTTTAGAGCATTTTAGTTGTTGAATTGTGCTTAGACTTGGATTACATAGCCTCTTAGCATTTCAATCCTCTCCTTAGCGACACAAAAGGTTAGTTCTCTATACCCCAAGTTTAATTTATCATAAACTATACTCATTTGCAATAGCATGATCTGGTTGAAGTGTTCTACTCCTCCCTGAGAGGATTAGATTGTTTACATGCATGATGTAATTTGATATCTTTGCTCAGGTAGTTGTGACTGTTGAATTCCCGTAATTGCATGCCTTAAACTGGATTAAAATTCGAGGGGTTGTGTTTGGGTGTTATAGGTCCTACCTTAATTGTGCTGGTGCATGCTTTGATTTTGTTTTCGGGAGTTGCAAGGTTAAATTCGAGAAGTTGGGTTGAAAATAGGTACGTTGGACCGTTTGGCAAGCTGGGTCGAGTTCGCCAAACCACTCGACGGTTCGCCTAATGTCCCCATCTCGCTTTTGATTTCATGTTATATTTGATAATTAATTTTGTAACTTTCGGTGAGAAGCTTGATGTCGCAGAAAGCATTTGGTGACTCACCGAAAGTCTTCTCTTTCGCCCTTTATCTGCACCCTTGAACCTTTATGCACTAAAAATTTCGGCGGACTTGTCTTAGTTTGCCGAAAACTATTGACGACCCGCCGAAATTACTCGGCGACCCACCGAAGAAGTTCCCGTTTCACCTTCTTGCTATAGTTTTAGAGCTAATTCCTTTTGCGAGCATGATCTAGCTAGCCTAAGAAATTCGGCGATTCGCCATCTGGTTTGGTGAGTTTGTCTGCATAAGTTCCGCTTTGCTTTTGTTTAAGTTTTTTCAAATTTCTCTTCAATACTTTGCAGGCATGACTAAATCAAAAGCTGTGGAAAAATTAAAACTAGCCCAAGAAAAGTCAAAAGGGAGTGCGATAAATGAGGAGACATCTACGTCAAAAGGCAAAGCTACCAAACTGACCACAACTACTGGGAAAGGCAAGGGCAAAAGGCCCACTTCTGCTAGTAAGACCATTACCCTGGACCCTAATTTTCCATCATGGGCCAGGGGATTTTGAAGAGCGATGCATATCTTTCTAGTAGACACACACTCAACAGACCGTGGTGAATTCGGTCCCGCTGTTCCCCCATGAGGCGACTTCGGGCACTAATGCCCAGATTCAGGGTGACACATCGGGCACTGATGCCAAGGAAGATGGAGCGACTACTTAGACATGATCCCCTCTTTACCTCCCTCTCTGTCTTCCTTTAATTTACATTTTGGATATTTTGTTATATGCATTTGAGGATAAATGTTTTTGTTTGTGGTGGGGTGAGGCCCACACCTTTTGTGTGCTACTTTTGTTTGTGTTTCGTGTATATATTTGGGTTGTTCTGTTTAAAATTGTGTTAATACTGCTTTTCTGTGGATGTTTGAGCTTGTGTCTCCTTTTATTTTCAATTGCAAAATGATTTTGACCCGTTTGACTCGTCCGGAAAATTTGTGCCACTTCTCGTGTGTTGAATGTGGTTGTTCCTTGGCAAATTTGAGTCTTGGTTTCAATCAATACTGATGATTTGAATAGTGCTTACATTCGAGTGAACATGAATGTACGGCTACGATGAGGCCAAATGAAGTTGCATAGACAATACATGAACTCTTTGCATCTCGTTGTGTTTAGCCATATATCAAATCGATTCTCTTGTGATGATCATTGCACACTAGCGAAAGTGTGGAGTCTTGTTTGAATGTAGTGTCAATGCCTAGTGTGTTGAGCTTACTTTGAACCATGCATGATAGATCCTAGAATTTGCCTCGTTGGTTCGGTCAACTAAGTGATGCTATCTCCTGATATGATCTTAGGTAGATTCTAAGAGTGTGAGCCAATTTGACATATACCTCTTTTGTGACCTACATTGTGAGTGTGTGAACCACTTTTGAACACCCCTTGAGCCTTACCGTTCTTTGGAAGAAACTTGATGAAATCATAACCTTTCTTTATCCATTACCCATAATCCTCATGAAGTTGTGGTTAGTTGAATAGCCAACTTAGGCCAAAAGACTAAGTTGGAGATGTGGTGAAAAGATAAGGGCAAGTCAAGAAGTGCAAGGAAAGTCTGTTCTTACCCGTGGTTTTAAGAAAAATGGAAACCCTCCATATATAAAAAAAAAAAAGAGAGAAAAGAGAAAGACAAAGAAAGTTGTGGAATAAAGTACAAAAGAGATTGGGTTCCCAAACAATCCATGGAAAGTGAATAATAGGGTGACTTATGAGAACTAAAGAGAATGATGAAGGAAAAGGAAAGGAAGTGTTGTGAGCACAACATTTCATGAGGATGAAAGTCACTGAGCCTAAATGACCATACCTTTGCACTCAGCCCCATTACAAACCTTGAAAAGACATTTTTGATATTGAGTGAGCTGAAACAAATGTTGATTGGAAAATACGTGCAAACCTATGAGTGGAATTATGCATTATGTTCTTCTTTGTGAGTGTGAGCGTTGCATCTAATTCCGAAGCTTTAAACTGCGAACCATTGTGTGAATATGTAATCATTTCTTGTGTGAGGGCATTTGTACACTTTGGGTGAGCTTGAACTTGCATTTGAATCAAGTATTGTGAGCATGAGGTTCTTTGATATTGGTGAGTCACAACTTGAATCTTTGAGTGCACATTTGATCTTTGCAAAAGTAAATTGAGTCTTGTGTAGCACTGTTCAAGACACCCTTTTTGAACGGCTGAACTTGAGTTTGCTTGAGGACAAGCAAAAGTTTAAGTTGGGGGTGTTGATGAGTCCACAAAAGTTTCAGTTTTCCAAAATCATTTTTAACATGTGGTCATTATAATTTGATCACGTCATTAGTTAAATCATTTTCTAAAAGGAAAAATGTTTAAATGTGTCGCCAAACTTTGAGAAAAGGCTTATCTATGTCATCTGTTAAAAGTTGAGGCTCGGCTATGTCATTTAGTTAACAAATAATGACATGGAAAAAAATGTAGTCATTTTTTTTTGAAAAAACTAATTCAGAACAAATCTTAAATAAATAAGTGAAAAAATCTCTATATTCTATAATTTGTTTGCCCATGTACTCTTCTCTAAAATAAATAATGAACATGATACATTCAAATGGTTTTAAACAAATTTATAAGGGCAACATCATCCAATTTCAGAGACACATATTTATGAAGTTGCTTTGCAGTTTAATCAAATAAATTTTTTACAATAAATTTTGTAAATTCTTGATAAAAAAGCAGTATGAACAAAAATTAAAAGCTTAAGGGAAATCATTTGGATGACAACAAAGTTGGAGAATGAGAGAGGCTTGAATGTTTTTGAAGAAAAAAAATAGAGAAAATGGCCAAAAGCCCCCTCAATCTATATTCGAATTTCCAACTACACACTTCAATTTTACGGGGGTCCTATCACCCCCCTGAAGTATTTAAAATTGAAATTATTACACCCCTTAAAAGCCACAACCACATCTATGTTACACATGTGAAAATCACGCGCTTGACACATGAAAATTTCATTAAATTTTATTTTTTTGACTTTTTTTATTATTCTTTATTCTATCCTCCTATATCTTCACCATACCCATTTTCACCATTATTGTAAAACCCAAATATCTTGGAGTTGCACTTGTGAGGAAGAGGGGTTAATAATGATGGTGAGACTTGTTAAGAAGCTTTGCCCGTCGATAGATCTGAAAAACAAAGTAAAAAAAGTAAGAAAGAAGGAAAGAGAGGGGATAAATAGAGAAAGTGATGTTGCCATTAATGGAGATAATTGGATATGGGCACTATTCTCTTAGAGAAGATGAAGAGGAGCCAGCGTTCCACATCATTGTCTTGTCGATGCCGGCGACAATTTTGAAGAGAAAAAGGTTGATTCATCGGCGATTGAACAATTAATAAGATTGAGAATACGTCTGAGATGTAGTTGATTAATTGAAATTTGAGATTGATAATTAAAGGGTCTATTAGTAAAAAAATATTATTTTTTTGGTGTTCAAATGAATTTGATTTAAATTTAGATCAATTTTTTTTTTCAATTAGATTCAAAGCTTTTTGGGGTGATATAAATGTATACTCATATCAATTTATTGATTTTGCAAATTTGTTTAATAGAGAGTTTAAATTTTTTTCTGGAATCAAGAATGGTGAATTTGGTGAAGATGACAATGGTAGTAATGGTTTAGAGATGGTGAGTTTTGTTATAATAATAATAATAATAATAATAATAATTAAAAATACATATATTTTTAAAAAAAGATATCCAAAATAAAATTTTAATATTTACTTTTGGAGTTCACTCTCTCAAAGAGAGTGAGATACACTCACTTTGCCAGCTATGCATTTAGGGTGGTAATAATTTTAGTTTGAAACACTTCGGAGGGGTGATAGGACCCTTATAAAATTGAAGTGTGTAGTTGGAAATCAGAATATAGATTGAGAGGCCTTTTGACCATTTTCTCAAAAAAATATGGAGTACACCTTTTTCTGAAAATAAAAGTGTCTTTAAAATAGTCTTAATGAGAATAAGACTCTGTCACAAATCTGATTCATCCAGACCCTCTTAGACCAATTAAGAGATTTTTAAGTAGAAAAAACAAACACAATTAATAGCCTAATGTCTAAACCATTCATATTCAGACCTTCATTAAGTGCAAATAAATGAGACTTTAAATGTCAAATGATTATCAATTAATGTTAAATATCACTATTATCACAATGGATAACTTCAAAATTTGTCATACTTAACTGTTAAGTGGTTTAGGTGATTAACTTGAATTGTCTAAACTGTATTAATGTAATTTTCAAAGCAGTAACAAAGCTACATCTCAAAACAAAGTACATAGATTGATAGCCAAAAGTACTATCAACACAAATCTAGTAAACAACAAGAGAAGCCCAAAGAGGACATATAATAAACTATTCGGTCTTAAAGTTACCGAGTACTTGTAATCTTGCCCTAGAAACTAGGGTTTCATGACCTAGACCACCGTGATTGGCATCCACACTAACTCTCCAGTGGGAGAATCATTACTACAACCCGACTAAGCAATTTCTAAGAAACTAAAACACTTAAAGATACAGAAGCAGGTTTAAATGTCTAAAAAAATACGAAGTGCCCATAAACTCTGAAGGTCTATGTAACGACCTGTTCCTGTCGTTATGGAAAAGCCAATGGGGAAAGAATTGGGGCAAGAAAACTTTTGGGTAGTGACTTGAGAATTTCTAGCCTAGGACAGATTCAGACGAAATCTGAGTCAGGCGAGGTCTAGGGAAATATGGTAATGAATGAGGTATCTAATTGTGAAATTGATCACATGAGTGGAAGCGTTTTGGCCTGAAGTTAATGGTGAGAAAAGCCCTAGCTGCACATTAGGATCATAGGTTTGGTCTTGGGTTTGTTATAATCCGGGTAAATTAGACGTTAATTATTGATCCTTGCGTTATATTAATTGTTTGTAGACCTAGAACAAGTAGAAAAAATCCGGAAAAGGAAGGCTCAAGTGTCTTAGGATGATTCAAGCTTGGTTTCAAGGTAGGTGATGGTTTGATTTCCTGTTTATGTGATATATGCTGGTAATTTCTTTGTTGTATACATGGATGTATGAGAATAAGGAATGTAAACCAAATCTAATGCAATGAGTATATATATATGATTGATTACGCACCATAAACCCATTACTTGATTGTATCACTATGAGTATTGTTCATTATGGGTGTGGTTGTACTGATTGGATCGGGTGTCACGTTCCGACACATCTATTGGATCGTGTGTCACGTTCTGACACATATATTGGATCGAGTGTCACGTTTCGACACATACTTTGGATCGGGTGTCACGTTCTGACACACTAACAATTTGGGTATGGGTTCCATGAGAGAACTACTTATGATTGTTTTGATATGTCTACTTGTCGTTGATATTGGGAATTGTATGTTGCTCTGAAATGATAACTGTATTCTTTATATGTGTACTCACTATGTTGTGATTGATGGTTGTATATCGTGCTTATGGCAGTAGCCGCGTGATCCTACCAGTACACTCTGGTTGTTTACTGTTACTGCACTTGCTTTTTCTTTGTTGAGTACAGGGCATCTTTAGGCGGCTACTAACAGACCTCATTTAGGAGATCACTGATCGAGACCGAATTCAAGGGTGAGCCAGTTCTTCTAGGCTGCCATGAATTTTCTGATGTTTAGTCCATTCTCTTCAGACTTAAACTAGCTCTTTAGATATTTGTTATGTTTTTAGCTTCTGGGGTTTTACCCCTTTTTCTTAGACTGGTTGATTATTAGAGTTTTGGTACATTGACTTTCAGGTTCTAGGAGTTGTTTTCCGCAAATGTTTGGTAGTTGTTATGGTTAACTTTTGGAGTTTATGGGTGTAACACCCTAGATTCTAAAAGAGACAAAATGCAGATTTTCAGAAGTTGCAAGCACTACCAACGGACCGTAGGTTGACCCACGGACCGTAGGTGGGGTCCGTGGTTGGCCACCTGCAACTCCCTCCACAAAAACCCATAAAATCCAGCTAAGTCTTGACCTATGCCAGGACCTACGGACCGTAGGTTAGACCACGGTCTGTGGTCCAGGCCGTAGTTCAGACCCCCCCAGATCCCAGTCTCTAAAGCCAATCACGATTGACCAGGATGGACCGTAGGTCAGTTGATGGTCCATTGGTCAGGCCCACCGTTGACCCCGACAGCTTTTAAGTTAGGGGTTGTTTGGTCTTTTCCCCTATGTGTTGGACACCTAAACTACGTCGATTAACCCATAAACTACGTCGATTTGGTCAGTTTAAGCCTAGTAACTTAATCAGAACTTACCCTAAGCGATTCATTCACCAAAATTCGATCAAACTAGAGCAAAAAAGAAGAAGAAGTCAACCAAACCCTCTCCATGAACGCAATAAGTTTTCTTCAGTTCCAGCCTCGAAATCGAAAGATTTCTCTGTAGAATTCGTCACCAGGTATGTGGTATTTCACTGGTGGATTCCTTTCATCCACTAGGTCCCTAGATTTCAGTCAGAGTCTTGATTCCCTAAATATCGTTTAAACCTAGGGTTTCTAAAACTTTAGATAATTGTTGTGATTTAGGTGTTAGGGTATTCCTAATCATATTATCAGGTTTTCATAACAATGTTTCTTAGTTCCTTGCATGAAACTCAGAACCCTAGCGGTGTAGATTCGTTTAGTTCATGAATTACACTAGCTAGGACATATATACATGCCTCAGTTTTCAAATGTTTCATTATCAATACTTAACGTTTCATTTTCAGTTACCTTGTTAGAATATTGAGCTATCCAGTATATTTCAGTTATGTTGTATTGTACACATTTCCAGTTGGGATTAGGCTTAACACCGAGTTGGACTAGGGTCAGTCATCCTCATAGTCCCAGAACTACGTTCCCCCATAGGCTTATAAGTCCCTTATGTGGAATTATATTTAGTGATCACGCCAGTCATGCCTTTATACTCCTGGCAGGGTATATTGGGCCCTCTCGATGGGGCGTATACATCGGACTCCACAGTTATCTCATGTGGTTTTATGTCGGTTAATAGTAGCTCCCACAGTAAGACTCTAGTGCATTTGACAAGGTTATTCAGTTATATATCAGTATTCAGTTCAGCATGTCATGTACTTGGTCATTACATTCAGTTTAGTTCATATTCAATATGTTTCAGTATATTTCAGCATGTTCAAATTATATCATTGCTTAGTATGCTGGTTTAGTTATATATATATATTTGTTAGCTTTATCCTATTCTGCATGCTCAGTACCTTTCAAGTACTGACGCATATTCTGCTCTACATCTTCTCGTGATGTAGGTTCAGGTCCTCAACATTCAAATCACGTGTAGATCGGTTCCCGATCCATTTCAGAAGTATCAGTGGTAAGTCCTCATTTTTCGAGGACTATAGACATGTTTTTTACATTCTATCTTTCATTTTAGTTTCGGTTTTTGCTAGAGTTAGCTGGGGCCATATCCCAACATCTCTAGTCAGTTAGAGGCTTATATTTCAGACATAGTTAGATTCAACTTTAGTTTTTGAGTAATAGTCCAGTGTTATTAACTCTTATTCAGTATTAGGTATTCCCCGTCACTTTAGATTATCTCATGTTTTAAGCTTCCACACATTATTTCTTATCTCAGTTTATCTTAGTATGCTTATGATATGCCAACTCAGGGTTAGCTTGTGGTCATTCGTGATCCTAGGTCCCGTGTTTACATCAAGAGGGCAGCCTCGGGGCATGAAAAACTTGGTATCAGAGCATTAGGTTTAGGAGTCCTAGGATGTCTGAAAAGCCACACTAAGTAGAGTCCCTTTCATGAGTGTGAAGTGCGCCACACCTATGCGGGGGAGGCTACGAAGTGTTTCAGGAAAAAAACTTCACTTTCTTGTTATTCTTATCAAGCGTGGTTATGATCACCTTTCTTACACGATGTTATGCATTTCAAATCATGCCTTCTAATAGAGATTACACAAGGAATGCTAATGCCCGCAACGCTGACGCAGTTTCTCTAGTCCCAGACCATGAAGTTTCAAACGCAGAGTTTCAGAATGCTATCCAGCTTTTGGCCTAGAGTGTAGCCAACCCGAACAACCAGCAGGTTCGAGTTCCTGCAAATGGTAGTGGTGGATCGGTGGCAGCTAGGGTCCGTGATTTCGTTAGGATGAATACGCCTGAGTTTCTAGGGTCGCACGTTGGTGAAGATCCCCAGAACTTTATTGATGTGGTTAAGAAGATCTTTGGAGTGATGCAAGTGACTGTTAATGATGGGGTAGAGTTGGCGTCCTACCAGCTTAAGGATGTGGCTCACATATGGTTCACGTAGTGGAAAGAAAACAAGGGTGAGAATGCAGTTCCTGTGACTTGGGAGTGTTTTATCGGAGCTTTTCTGGACGAGTTCTTTCCAATAGAGTTGAGAGAGGCTAAGGCTCAGGAATTTATGAATTTGAGGCAAAGTTCTATGTCAGTCCAAGAGTATTGACTTAAGTTCACCCAGCTCTCTAGGTATGCTCCACATATGGTTGCTGATCCCAGGGAACAAATGAGTAAGTTCCTATTTGGGGTATCTGACTTGGTGAAGATAGAGTGCAGAAATGCTATGTTGTTGGAGGATGAGTATCACTAGGCTCATGACTCATGCTCAGCAGGTTGAGGGAGATAATCTTAGGGAACAGGCTAAGGACAACAAAAAGGCTAGAACAGGGAATTATGAGTACTCTCAACAGAAATTGGGTGGTGGAATTCGCTCACAATTTCAGAAAAGGTCTTCAACTCCAGTACCTTTATCATCTAGTGCTCCATCCCCAAAGTTTTGATAGGATCAGAAAGGTACGACATCAGGTTCTAAGTCTCAGGGGAGTGTTTCAGGTAACAGAACCTATCCAACTTGTCCAAAGTGTGGTAAGAACCATCCGGGCGAGTGTCTTGCAGGAAAGGACAGATGTTTTGGATTTGGGCAGACTGGCCACAAGTTGAGGGATTGCCCTTCTTCTAAATAGGGACAAAGAGGTAACAATAGTAGGGATCAATCTACAACTTCAACAACACCAGAAGGTCACCCAACTCAGCAGGGTACTTCATCTGGTACAGGTGGCCGTCAATATCAGAACAGGTTGTATGCTCTTCAGGCTCGCCAGGACCAGGAAGATTTTCCTGATGTGGTTACTGGTACGTTACGAGTCTTTCATTTAGATGTCTATGCTTTGTTAGATCCAGGGGCTACTTTTTCCTTTGTAACTCCATATATAGTAGTGAACTTCAATGTCAGTCCAGAAACTCTCTCAAAACCCTTCTCAGTCTCTACACTAGTTGGTGACCCAGTTATAGCTAGACGGGTATACAAAAATTGTCTATCAAAGTCTCTCATAAAGTCACCTCAGCAGATCTTGTAGAGTTAGAAATTGTAGACTTTGATGTCATTCTAGGCATGTATTGGTTACTTTCCTGTTATGCGTCAGTCGATTGTAGAACTAGAATCGTTCATTTTCAGTTTCCAGCGAACCAGTCTTAGAATGCGAGGGTAGTAGCTCAATGCCTATGGGTCGATTCATTTCCTACCTTAAGGCCAGAAAGATGATTTCCAAGGGGTACATCTATCATCTTGTTCGGGTTAAGGATTCAAACTCCGAAACTCCAACTCTTGAGTCAGTTCTAGTAGTAAATGAGTTTCCCGAAGTGTTTCTAGAAGATCTTCCCGGAATTCCTCCCGAAAGGGAAATAAACTTTGGAATTAATCTCCTTCCAGATACCCAACCTATTTCAATTCCTTCTTACAAAATGGCTCCAACTGAATTGAAAGAGCAGTTGAAAGACCTTCTAGATAAGGGCTTAATCAGACCCAGTATTTCCCCATGGGGTGTACTAGTGTTGTTTGTGAAAAAGAAAGATGGTTCTCTCAGGATGTGCATTGACTATCGGTATTTGAACAAAGTCACAACCAAGAATAAGTACCCCATTCCCAGGATTGATGACTTGTTCGACCAACTTCAGGGTGCTAGTCATTTTTCGAAAATAGACCTCAGATCCAGTTATCATCAGCTTAGATTCAGAGATACTGACATCCTGAAAACAACCTTCAGAACTCGGTATGGTCATTATGAATTTGTAGTTATGTCTTTTGGACTAACCAATGCTCCTACAACTTTCATGGATTTGATGAACATGGTGTTCAAGCAGTATTTGGACTTGTTTGTTATTGTCTTTATTGATGATATCCTCATTTACTCTAGGAATAAGGAAGAACATGCGACTCATTTGAGGGTGGTCCTGCAAATTATCAAAGATCGCCAGTTAAGTTTAGCAAATGTCAGTTTTGGTTACAATCAATTTCTTTCCTTGGTCATATAGTGTCTAGCGAAGGGATCCGAGTGGATTATCAGAAAATAGAGGCAGTAAAGCAATGGCCCAGACCCACCTCTCCTACAGATATAATAAGTTCCCCAGGTTTAGCTTGTTACTACAGAAGGTTTGTGGAAGGATTTCCATCCCTAACTTCTCCATTGACTATGTTGACTCAGAACTCAAACTCATGGCATTCTCCTCAAGAACTCATCAAATCCCATTATTAAATATTTAAGAATGAAACTTCAGGAAAATCATCAAGAACCTCAATACATGGATTATCATGGATGAAATTAACTCAAGAAACTCATGATTGGCGTGAGGGTGAACGAACCCATAACTATGAAGCTTACATACCTTGTAAATATCAAATCCTTAGAAAAATTCCTCGAAGATTGCAAGAACCTTGAACAAACGCTTCAACTTCTCCTTTCTTTCTCTTCTTGAACTTCTCTCTGAAACCCTAAGCGTGTTTAGGAATTTAAAAAAATGATCTAAGTCAGTTTAGACCCCTAAAATATTACTAAAAATGTGTTAGGCTAGTGAGATTAAGGAAAAGACCAAAATACCCCTCTTTAATTCAGATGAACTTTCCTTAATCAAAAAGGCTGAACTCAAACAGGCATATCTCCTTCATTCGAACTCTAAATTTAGCAAAATCGGTGGCATTGGATAGATGACTCAAAGATATTTCATTTGATACATTATAGGCCACCTAACTCATCCCGTAGTGAAAGTTATATTCGTTGAATCTGACCCAAAACTCACAATTGAAGACTAACTTGCACAAATCTTAAATTAGCGCTTTCCAATTTAGTTCTTTCTAAAAATAGTCTTTCTAAGACCGATATGTTACAATATCTCCCTGTTGGGAACATTCGTCTTTGAATGAGGTCACTCTAAATAGACTAAGGGTGGCAACATCTAACACACAACTCAAACACCCAACATTCAAATTAACACAATATAAGATATTATTTTAAGAGTGTTTTACAAAAATTCATTACCTTGGTCTGGAATTTCTTTGGAAGTAAATATATGTGAGTATCTTATCTTCATATCCTCTTTAGCCTCCCAAGTACCTTCCTTAACAACTGATTCATCCATAATACATTGACTGATGCGGCCTCCTTGGTTCTCAACTTGCGCACCTGACGATCAAGTATCTCCTCATAAGATAGGTTGTCCTTCATACCAATATTCTCAGTAGGTATATTAAGTGAAGGATCATCCATACACTTCTTTAACATTGAAATGTGAAATAGTAGATGGACTGCTTCTAACTCTGGCGGTAGCTCCAACTCATAGCCTACATTACCAATCCTCTTGGATATCCTATAAGGACCAATATACCGGAGACTAAGCTTCCCATTATGTCCAAACCTCATAACACCCTTCACGGGTGAAACCTTCAAATAAACTCAATTGTCCACCTCAAACTCCAAGTCTCTTCTCCTAACATCAGTATAGGATTTCTGACGACTTTGCACTGTTTTCAACCTATCTTGAATGATCTCCACTTTCTCCATATCTTAATGAAGCAATTTTGGTCCTATCAACCCAACTTCACAACCTTCAAACCATCCAATAGGAGATCTACATCTTCTCTATAAAGAGCCTCATAAGGAGTCATTTAGATGCTAGAGTGATAACTGTTGTTGTAAGCAAACTCAATGAGAGGTAAGTGATCATCCCAATTACCCTTGAAATTGATCACATATGTAACACCCCGACTTTTTGAAACGTCTAAATTAACTCGTACCTTCATGGAAAGACAAAGAGAGTGAGTAATAAATTAAGAATGATATGGTATGTCATAATTTAAGTGTTCAAGGGTTGTATCTCATGTTTTGAAGTTAGGTAAGTCACAAAATAAAAGTTGGCGAAAGTTATCATAAGTTCCTTTTTAAAAATTTCTCTGAACTTTGTGTCAAATGTCTCAGAGGTTTTCTCCCAATCTATAAAGATTTCTGGAGCCCACAAACCATCAAATTGAAGGTCTACGAGTCTAGTTTTCAACGCATCAAACCGTTTGTTCATACAACTTCAGAATGGAGAGCTATTTGCATTTTTGCGAGCCTGCACAAGCAGGCACTTGAGGTGGGTCCCCTAGGTCAGTGGAACTTTTTATATATCTTTTTCTTCGACTTTTCTTCATTTTTTTCAGTGAATAACCAGAAAACTTAGAAAACCTACTTCTAGGATCAACCAAATTATAGATTTTCTTGACATAAGTCCTTGACGAAAGTTGTTCTACGCATTGAGCTCGTCATCATGGTATAATTCTTTTTATTGATTTCATAGCATATCATACTTTGGTGTTGGGACTCATACTTTGGTGTTGGGATATCAAAGGTTTGGACATATTTTAAGGTTTTGAGGTGTATTACGAACTTAAGATCAAGGTAAGACCCTTCTTTCATCGACTCTAGCTTTGATAAGCCACAAATAGCAATTTACGATGAAAATACATATCTTTTATCGGATTATCGTGGTATCTTCTATTCTTATGTATTGATTATGGTCCTGCCTTATTGTAGTATCAAGGGGGTTAAGAGTAAAAGTCGTTAGGCCACGTGAATTCAGCAAAAAATGTATGTTAAGGCTATTCCCTTCTTACGACATATTTCCTTAAAGCTTAGGAGCAATGTAATTGGGTTGTTATCCTTGTTATACTTGTAGCCATTATTGTTGATTGTTGGCTGCTCGAGTGGATATAATCCTCCCTTATCGGGATTCTTATTCAGTTAGTAGTGTCCTTATGTTGGACACGACTTCGAAGCTATTCGTATAGGTTACTTATAGCTAAATTTCTCGTTTTTAGCCTATTGGATTGTTATTGTTTCCCTTGGGGTAATTGTGGTTAGCTGCATGAATGTGATCTATGACTAGAAGGGATATGTTCTACCTACGGGGCTATATTGATGCCTAGAAGAGCTATGAGTTGCCTACAGGGCTATATTGATGCCTATAAGGGCTATGAGTAGCCTACGGGGTAATCCTGACGCCTAAGAAGGCTATGTGTTGCCTATAGGGCCATGTTGTTGCCTAGGAGGGATATGAGTTGTTTATAAGCTATATTGATGCCTAAGAAAGCTATGTGCTACCTATGGGGCAATATTATTGCCTAAGAGGGCTATGTGACTGCCTACGGGGATAGGGGACTACCGATAAGTGTATATAGACTGATTGTCACTTTCTGGGCTTATGTGGGCTTGGGTAGGTGGTCTTGTGTGATGTTTGTACCTGCCGAGCTAATGGGGGCTTGGTTAGGTTGTTGTTTATTTATTTTTGATATGTTTAGATTTACTAGCAGGGCAGTACACTTATCTTATCCTTGATTTATTTATCGGATTACTCCGAGTATGTTAGGATACCTGCTCATAGTCTATTGCCTTTCATACTCGGTATATTAGTTTGTACTGATGCCCCATTGCCTGGGGTACTACATTCATGCCTGCAGCTCCCGACAAATGACCCAGTAGACCTCTTCAGCAGCAAAATTGACTTCTATCCGATTGGATAGACCCTTTCCTCCGGAGCTGCCAGTGTTAGGAGGTTTGTTAGCTTTCGTTGTTTATATTTTTATAGGTAGGCTGGGGCCCTATCCCGCCAATATCTACTACTCTTAGAGGCTTGCAGACTAGTGTGTGGGGGTGTATAGCTACATTATGGCCATGCTGGCCTAGGTTGTTGGTTTTCTGAAGCTTGTTAGTTATTTGATGTATTGTCGTGATATATACATGCTTTAAGTTTCGGCATAGAGATCATGGTGTCCTCGACAACCCAATCAGGACTTATGTGCTAGTTGGCTATTTCATTATATGAACTCTTGGGAGTAGCTATTTATTTTATAGATCTGTTGATAGGGGCCTTGCCGGCCGATGGCTTAATTTTAAGCCGAGATATACTTGTTTGTTTTCTTGATTGCGTGTGGCTGCCATGCACTAGTAGCAAATGGTTCAGCAGGGTCGGTGCGAGCCTGAATTTTGGCATTAGGATCCAGTTGCGCCCCTTGAGTTTTGGGCGTGACAACACACGCCCTCAACATATCCTCTAAAGTCTGAATTGTGTGCTCTGCTTGACCATCAATCTGAGGATGGAAAGCAGTACTCAAATTTACCTTCGAACCCAAACTTTTCTTGAAAGACTTCTAGAATTGTGCGGTGAATTGTGCACCTTTGCTTGAAAGGATGGACACCAGAACTCCATGAATTCTGACTAGCTCTTGACTATATAATATGGCATAATCTTTTGTTGAATAGGTAGTCTTTACCGGCAAGAAATGGGCTGATTTAGTCATTCAATCTACAATCACCCAAGTCAAATCATGCTGCCTGCGAGACCTCAACAACCTAGTAATGAAATCCATATTGATCATCTCCTACTTCCATTCCTAAAGATTTATGTTCTGAGCCATACCACTAGGCCTCTGGTACTGTACCTTGACTTGCTGGAAATTTGGGCACTTAACAACGAACTCTGAAATAAACCTCTTCATACTACTCCACCAATAGATTTCACTCAAGTCATGATACATCTTCGTGGAACCAGGATGGATAGAGAATCTGGAGTTATGAGCTTTCTCCATGATCCTCTCTTGGAGTTCATCCACCTTTGGTACACACAATCTACTTTGATATCTCAATACACCATCTTCCCCTTGTTCAAAAGCCATCACTTTCTGCTTATGAACATTTTCCTTCAATTCAAGGAAAATAGGGTCTTAGTCTTGTTTCTCTTTAACTTCAAACACTAGTGATGATTTAGCCCCATTCATCACCACTACTCCTCCTTCGTTGGAATCCATCAACCGGACTCCAATCGTGCAAGTCTATGCACATCTTTGGCTAACTCTTTCTTGCCTTCCTCAACATGGGTAGTACTACCCATAGACAATCTGCTCAAAGCATCAACAACAACATTAACCTTACCTGGGTGATAGAGAATACTCATGTCATAATCCTTGAGTAACTCCAACCACCTCCTTTGTCTGAGATGAAGCTCTTTTTGACTAAATACATTCTAAAGACTCTTGTGATCGGTGAACACATAAACATGAACACCACAGAGATAGTTGCACCATATTTTTAAAGCAAACACTAATAGCCAACTTTAGATCATGGGTTGGGTAAATCTTCTCGTGAATCTTAAGCTGTCTAGAGGAATAAGCTATAACCTTGCCATTCTACATCAATACACAACCAAGTCCAACTCTGGACGCATCAAAATACATAACAAAGCTTTGTGTATCCTCCGATAAGTCAACACTGGGGCTGTAGTTAATCATGCTTTCAATTCCTAAAAGCTTTTCTCACAAGCTTCAAATCATTGAAACTTTGTTGTCTTCTAAGTCAACTTTATCAACGGGGACGAAATAGATGAGAACCCCTCGAAATCCTCCTATAATAACTAGCCAATCCCAATAAACTCCTAATATTAGTTGCAGATGAGGGTCTCCTCCAGTTCTTTACTACCTCAATCTTCTGAGTGTCAATTCGAATTCCTTCACCATAAACAATATGGCCTAAGAATGCCACTGACTCAAGCCAAAACTCACACTTGGAAAAATTGGCATACACTCCTTATCCTTTATAGTTTGAAGAACTACTTTGAGATTACTATCATGATCCTCCTCATTCCTTGAATAAATTAGAATGTCAGCAATGAATACGATTAAAAACATATCAAGAAAAGGTTTAAACACTCTATTCATAAGGTCTATGAACACTTCATGAGCATTAGTCAAACCAAAAGACATAACTAGAAACTCATAATGACCATAGCGGGTCCTGAATGATGTCTTCGAGATGCCACTTTCTCTTACTCTCAACTGATGATAGCCAGATCTGAGGTCTATCTTAGAAAAACAAGTGGCACCCTGAAGTTGATCGAATAGATCATTAATTCTCGAAAGAGGATACTTATTCTTGAGAGTAACCTTGTTCAACTAACGGTAATCTATACACATTCTAAGAGAACCATCTTTCTTCCTAACAAATAAGATCGGAGCGCTCCAAAGTGAGACACTAGGTTGAATAAAACCTTTGTCAAGGAGATCTTTCAACTGCTCTTTTAATTCTTTCAACTCAGCTGGAGACATTTCATATGGCAGAGTAGAGATGTCGAGTATCAGGAAGAATATCTATATCGAACTCTATTTCTCTCTCAGGAGGTACTCTGGGAAGATCATCGGGAAAGACCTCTGGAAACTCTCTCAGAACTGGAACTGACTGAATAGATGGTGTCTCAACACTAGAATCATTAACTCAGACTAAGTGATAGATGTCCCCTTGGAAACTAACTTTCTAGCCTTAAGGTACGAAATAAAATGACCCTTAGGCACTACTAAACTATTCCTCCACTCAATAAACGACTCATTAGGAAACTGGAACTTAACTACTCAAGTTCTACAATTGATGGAGGCATAACAAGCATGAAGTCAGTCCATACCTAAAATAAGATCAAAGTCCATCATGTCTAGATTGACTAAGTCAGTCATGGTGTCCTTGTGATTGATAGAAATGGTACAATCACGATAAACTCTCTCAGCTAGAATAGACTCACCAACAGGTGTGGAAACACTGAAGGGCTCAAGAAGTTTCTTAGGAAGAATATCAAAATTCTTAGCAATGTATGGAGTCACAAAAGATAGAGTTGAACCTGGATCAAGCAATGCATATATATCAAAAGTAAACACTTTGATCATACTAGTGACAACATTCAATGAATTCTCTTGCTTTTGGCAACTGGTAATAGCATACAAAAGATTTGCTCCTCCTCCTATCCCTGAAGTAGCTCCTCTAGGTGCATCTCTGTCTGGCGGAGCCACTGAAGAAGATTGGGCTCTGTTGCCCACATTACCATTTCCTTGCCTGTTCTTAGGGCACTCTCTTATGAAGTGATCTGTAGGATCACACTTGAAGCAACCATGGAGCCATCACGATACTCTCCTGGGTGGTTCTTACCACACTTAGCACATGCAGGAGTCTAGTGTGCCCCTTGTGCCACACTACCTTGAGACTGAGCAAGTCTAGCACTGAAGTTCTACGAATTCTAATTCTAGAACTCACCTTTGTTCTTTGGTGCAGGTGCATTAGCAAATGATGGAGCATGTCCATTTGGATTTTGTTGAAAAGATGACCGGTTCACATTACTCTTCTACTGCCCGGACTCATTTTCTGTTGTCTTAGACTTCTTGTTACGAAACTCTTATCTATCTCTCAGCTTGTCCTCCTCAACTTGTTGCACATGGATTATATGCCTTTCTATGTCCATGTCTATGTCCCCTATCAACATAGTAGCCTTACCCTCTTTGCTTGACAAACGAGACAACCAAGACACAAATAAGCTCATTCTTCTCCTCATATCAGCAACCATCTCCAGAGCATAACAAGACAATTGAGTGAACTTGAGGCTGTACTTATGCACACGCATGGATTCCTGCTTAAGAGTAAGGAATTCTCTTACCTTTGCCACTCTCAGTTCACAGAGAAAAAAACTCCCCATGAAGGCCTCTTCAAATATAGCCCAACTCACAATTGGTGCACCTTCAGCTCTTCTTCCATTGGTCGTACCAGACTGTAGCAACACCCTTCAATTGATATGCAGCTAGTTCCACACGCTCAGCATCTACAACATTCATCACCTCAAACACTTTCTGCAACCCTTCCACAAAGTTTTCTGGATCCTCAGTGACACTTGAACAGGTGAAGTCTGAAGGATTCATTCTTAAGAACTCACGGATCCTGGATGTATCATTCACATCCTTGTTGATTCCCTCTTTGTTTCCCAGCTTTATTGGTCACAACTTGACTCAACATCTGGATAGCATCGCGGAACTCAGTGTTAGTGACCTCTCATTGGGTTGCACTTCTAGTGGATTGGGTACCCCTTGATCCTGGGTATCAACATGTCTCCTAGCAGGACGACCTCGAACAACTCTTCGTGGAGGCGCAATCTGAAAGGTACGCGCAAGCACGAATTAGAAAGAAACTTTCATATAGTTGAACTCTATCGCACAAAAAGAGTATGAAAGAAATGAGATAGTTCCTAAATGTCGCAGCCTCCTAATTATAGATGTGGCGTGCATTACACCGATAACTAAGACTCTACAGACACAACTTTATAGACACCCGAGGAATCTTGAACTCTTTTCTCTAATACAAAGTTTGCCACGCCCCGAGCCTACACCTTGGGCTTAACAGGCACTCGAGAACCATTGCTAGCCCCAAGCGATTCCTTGGCCTGACTCAACTCTCTCAGCAGAAGACTTTCTCAATAATAGAAATCTTAAAACAACTCAACTCATAATCTATCATAAATAAAATAGTTTACTCAGTATACTCAAATGAACATAAGTGTTCAAATCATAGTCTTTAAAACATCACAAAGAAAATGGAAAAGACTCCTCAACTACTACTATCTATGAAGCCTCTAATTACAATGATGGAAGTAAGGACAAGACCCACGACATCCTAACAAACCTGAAAAGTAAATAGGAATCCTCCGAAAGCAAAAAATCTCACCATAATAACTCTGGAACTGCAAGTGGTATCCACGGTGCGCCTGTTGATGACCCTGAACTCCTGTATTTGCATCATGAAAGATGGAGGCCAAATAGCGTCAGTACATGGAATGTATAACCATGCAAAGGGCACTCTAAAGAATAAACACGAGCTTGAACTGATAAAAGGGAAGAATATACTTACCTCATTTCAACTCAACTCAACTCAACTCAACTTAAGGGTACACAAACTCAGAAATACTCAACTCAGAAATATAAGAGCAACAATAGAGATGAATTATAAAGAAAGCTTTTAAAACAGTAGATAATAACTCAATGTATTTAAAAATACAATAATAACTCTTTACTCTTATTTGGGAGATTCTCTAAACGACAACCATCACTATGAGCTATGTGATGATACAACATCTCTCCCACGCTGCCAGAACTATCTTACACCTTGTTGGAGTATAATACATCCTCAACTAAGTGGATCGACTAAGCTATGCTAAAGAAGAAATAAGGAATCATCTAAAAAGTATGACCCTTTACCTATATTGGCATACATAGTTTATGAGGACTCTGAGTTGTCTGAACTCGTCCCCATATTGGTGCTCAATACTACTGCCAATAATATAACTCATGCTCATATGTTTAAAATCATTTCATCATCCTCAAACTTTGAGATTATTACTCAAAAAGTTCTCTTCAAAGAGATTATACTCAAAACTCCTCAGGAACTCATTTGGAAATCAAAGTTTCCTCTCATTTTAAATGTAAAAAAATTTACTCTTGGGAATACTTAGTTCCCATAAATTCATTTAGCAAAATGATACTCAACTAATCTCATCCTCATACTCAAGTACTCAAGTCTTAAACAAGTTTTAAAAGTTTGTAAAAAGACTTCTTTAAATGACTTGAAAGGTTCTCTCAAACTTGACTCTAAATCTTTTCTTGAATTTGAAATGTGAATTCAAGAGTTATGATTCATGATAAATGTGATCTCTTGAGGATTAATGAAGGTTTAAATAGTAAGGATTAAGAAAGGAATGAAAGCTCGACTCAAAGGAACAAGTATGAATCAAAGAACGGAAGAGAACGTGCGCTGACGCTTCTGGCGCATCCCTAGCGCGCCGCGCCATCCCTCAAATTACTGGGGCTGGTTTGTGGCGTGCTGCAGACGCAGGGCGCCAGCCCTCCTGGCGCATCTTGGGCACGCCGTCTGATAACGTTCAAATATACCTCTTGAAAAGAAATATAAACGATCGTATGCAATATATTTACCCAACTATGAGTCGGGGTCGATCCCACAGAGAATATGGAAGAATATTGTCAATAGCAAATATTTAACTCGATAGTCATTATATAAAAATGGGGGGGATTTAAATTGAAATAAAATAAAAACAATAAAAAGATAGCTTTGAAATAAGTATTTATTTATATTCAGATTATTAAAAGTAACTAGGATTGTGTTCCCTATAAGCTCATAACGCGGTAATCCTAATAATAGTAATCCTTTTCTAGTATATTACATGCAAAGTGATAAGTTAGGTATCTCTAAATCCT